>ONZH01003114.1:0-81426 GCA_900303285.1 Rhinella marina
CCTGGCGGAGACCCAGATACGTAACTTTGTCAGGGTGAGCGGCCGGTTGAGACTTATTCTCTGAGTTTCGGAGGTGGGCGACCAAACTGAAGGAACGATCGCTTTACGTGCAATTCTGTCAAGGTTTGTCTGAAAGGCTGAAGGACGCTTTGGCCTTTCAGGAAACCCCTGTGTCTTTGGAAGCCGCTATGTCTCTTGCTGTACGCATGGATAGGCGACTGAGAGAGCGATCTAGGGGCCCCCGCTCTCAGGACGTACTATCACATAGTGTACCAGCTTCCATGATACTTTGGTGAATATTCTCCTAGGTTGATGTCTGGGATGCACCTATGCAATTAGGGGGAGCCACTCGTAGCCACCGTAAACATCTTGGTAATAAAAAGTGTGTGTTTTTCTGTGGTCAGAAAGGACACTTATCTGTATGTCCATGCTCCTATCTCTAAAGGAGAGAAAAGAAAAGGGGGCGTTGAATTCTCATCTCACTCTTGGTGGAGTGGGTAGGGAGACTGAAAATGTGAATTTGTCTTCATCCTGCAGTACCCGTTTTCTCCTGACTGCCGAGGTGGCGCTAGAATCAAAGGTTGTGAAAATTGAGGTGTTTATTGACAGCGGGGCAGGGGTGAACTTGATTGATGCTCAGTTTGTCCGTATGCATGGATTGTCACCAAGTTCTTTGGATAAGAGGATTTCTGTGTTTGCCATTGATTCTGCACCTCTCTCTCAGAAGTGTTGTCTCAGATGGTGCATGAACAAATAAGAGTGGGGAATTTCATCAGAGCTTATTTCATGGTTTTGTGTTGGAAGGTCTTCCTGCTCTGTGGTTCTGGGTTTACCGTGGTTAAGCAAACATAATCCGTCCATTGACTGGCATACTAGACAAATTGTGGATTGGGGCGATTATTGTGTTGACAATTGCCTTAATACATCTTTTTCTGCTTTAACCACTAAGACTCTTCCTTCTTTTATATCGGATTTCTCTGATGTATTTTCTGAAGGTGGATGTCAGGATTTACCCCCTCACCGGGAATACGATTGTCCTATCAATCTTATCCCTGGAACAAGATTGCCTAAATCTAGGCTGTATAACCTTTCTGGACCTGAGAGAACGGCCATGAAGGAATATATTGCTGAGAGTTTGGCCAAAGGACATATTAGGCCTTCCAAATCTCCTGTGGCAGCAGGGTTCTTTTTTGTTAAAAAAAAGGACGGATCCCTTAGGCCATGTCTGGATTTCCGTGAACTCAATAGGATTACTGTCCGTGATCCGTGATCCACCCCCTTCCTTTGATTCCTGACTTGTTTAACCAGATTGTGGATGCCAAGGTGTTCTCCAAGTTGGACTTAAGGGGGGCATATAATCTGGTCAGGATCAAGGAAGGGGATGAATGGAAGACGGCCTTTAACACTCCTGAGGGCCACTTTGAGAACCTGGTCATGCCTTTTGGGTTGACCAATGCTCCTGCTGTCTTCCAGCATTTTGTTAATGACATTTTTCATCATCTTGTGGGGAGGTTTGTAGTCGTGTATTTGGATGACATACTAATCTATTCTCCAGATATTGTGACACATCAGGATCACGTGAGGCAGGTGTTGCAAATCTTAAGAGATAACAAGTTGTATGCAAAATTAGAGAAATGTGCTTTTTGCTGTACATGAGGTGCAATTCCTTAGGATACCTGCTTCATCTTCAGGTTTTCGTATGGATCCAGAGAAGGTCTGGTGCTGTTCTGAACTGGGACCGACCTGAAAATCTGAAGGCTCTTATGCGATTTTTGGGGTTCACCAACTATTACCGAAAATTTAATTAAGAAACTATTCGACTATGGTTAAACCTTAACTGACATGACTAAGAAAGGGACGGATGTCTCTGTGTGGTCTGATGCAGCATTGCAAGCCTTCTCTGCTGTAAAGGAGTGCTTTTCTTCTGCCCCTATATTGGTGCAGCCAGATGTGTCACAACCTTTCATTGTGGAGGTTGACGCATCCGATGTGGGGGTAGGAGCTGTGTTATCACAGGGCCGTCACCTGGTAAATGGCGCCCATGTGCTTTTTTTTCGAAGAAACTCTCTGTGGCGGAGAGAAATTATGATGTGGGTAACCGAGAGTTACTGGCCATTAAGTTGGCTTTTGAGGAATGGCGTCATTGGTTGGAAGGGGCGAATCATCCAATTCACGGTATTCACTGATCACAAAAATCTGGCTTACCTGGAGTCGGCTAGACGACTTAATCCGAGGCAGGCCAGATGGTCTTTGTTCTTCACCAGATTCAATTTCATTGTCACATACCGTCCTGGGGTTAAGAATGTGAAGGCGGATGCCTTGTCACGTTAGTTTTCCCGGGGGTGGTGATTTTGAAGATCCTAGCCCTATACTGTCTGAAGGAGTGGTGATATCCGCTCTTTACCTGATCTTGAGGCTAAAGTGCTTGAGGCCCAGGGAGATGCGCCGGAGTCTTGCCCTCCCGGGAATTGTTTGTTCCTTCTGATTTGCGTTATAGGTTTTTGAGGAGCATCATTCTTCGGGTGCTTGCGGGACACCCTGGAGTAAATCCACTGTCGACCTCATCTCTCGTAGATTCTGGTGGCCAGGTCTGCGTAAGTGTGTTGAGGAATATGTGTCAGCCTGTAGTGTCTGCGCACGCTCTAAGGTGAACACATACTCGTCCCTCTGGACCCCTACTTCCATTACCCATCCCGTCCAGACCATGGACTCACCTATCCATGGACTTCATCACTGATCTGCCTGAGTCGTTGGTAAGACAGTTATTCTGGTGGTTGTAGATCGTTTTAGTAAAATGGCGCACTTTATTGCATTACCTGGACTCCCCAATGCTAAAACTCTTGCACAAGTGTTTGTTGACAATATTGTGAAACTTCATGGCATTCCCACTGACGTTGTCTCTGATCGTGGGACTCAGTTTGTGTCCAGATTCTGGAGGGCGTTCTGTACTTGGCTCGGGGTACAACTGTCTTTCTCCTCTGCCTTTCATCCCCAGACGAATGGACAGACTGAGCGTACAATCAGAATCTGGAGACTTATTTGAGATGCTTTGTCTCTGAGAACCAGGAGGAGTGGTCCTCGTTTTTGTCTCTGGCTGAGTTTGCCATAAATAATCGCAGACAGGACTCCACTGGTAAGTCACCATTTTTTGGTGCATATGGCTTTCACCCGCAGTTTGGCACATTTTGTGGTTCTGATACTTCTGGTATTCCTGAGGAAGAACGTTTTTCGTCATCATTGTCTTCCATATGGCGAAAAATTCAAAGTAACTTGATAAATATGGGTAACAAGTACAACGTGTGGCTGACAGGAGACGCATGAATGGTCCGGACCTAAATGTGGGTGATTCTGTGTGGCTGTCTACTAGGAACATTAAGTTGAAAGTTCCTTCATGGAAGTTGGGTCCAAGATTTATTGGCCCATATAAAATCACGGCCATTATTAATCCTGTAGCATTTCGTCTTGAACTTCCGCAGGCCCTGAAATCATAATGTGTTTCACAGATGTTTGTTGAAGAGGTATGTTGAACCTCTGAGCCATCTCCCTTGCCACCCGCGCCTGTCTTGGTGGATGGTAATTTGGAATTTCAGATTGTCAAGATCATTGATTCTCGAGTTCTTCGTGGGACCCTTCAATATCTGGTTCATTGGAAGGGTTATGGTCCTGAGGAGAGGTCATGGGTACCGGCATCTGACGTGAATGCCAGTCGTTTGGTAAAAGCCTTTCACAGATGTCACCCTGATAAAGTTGGTCCTGGGTGCCCGGAGGTCACCCGTAAAAGGGGGGGTAATGTCACGAGTGGTCTTGCGTCTGGAATCAGACGTTCTGCGCGGCTTTCTAAGTGACAGGTTTGACAGGCTATTCCCTGTGGTTTGGGTGCTGTTCTCCACACCCCTTTCCCTCAGCTGTTGCCGCTGGGCAATTAGCTGTCTCCTACTTACCTCTTCCTCTCCCAGTATCCCTTGCGGTTTATATCTGCTACATACCTGTTGAGAGTGGTGTGGATCTCGGCTGAGATCTGTTGCTGAGTTCTACTTAAAGTTAAGTGTTTTCCCTTCCTTTGGTTATTCCTGTTTGAGTCTCCTGTTCCTCCTTACGCTTGGAGGAACAGGTTACTCTCTTGTGTCATTAGACTGCAGGGTGTTCTAGGGTTTACTCAGATTAGGTTCCTGTGTATGAGCTTTCCTACCACCCGGGTTAGTTCATACTGGTAGCCAGCTAGGGCCTAGTCTTAGGGTCCCCTGCAGGAGGTGACCAGTTCCCTGGTTTTGTCTGTTCCCATCCCTCATACGCTCGGTGTGGCTTTTCCCCCCCACACCCGAGCGTGACATGACCAATCCAGGCGGTCAAACGCCTTCTCAGCGTCTAAAGTCACCAGCACCGCCTGCTCCCTTCTGCGGTTGATTATGTCCACCAGGTTCAGGACCCGACGGGTATTATCAGAAATTTGCCTACCTTTTACAAATCCTGTCTGATCGGGGGCTATCAGATGGGGTAACAAGGATGACAGCCTAAACGCCAGAATTTTTGCGTATATTTTGAGGTCTGTATTTAACAGCGAGATAGGCCTAAAGTTTTGAGGTCTATCTGTCGGTTTCCCCGGTTTTGGAATAGTGACTATAGTCGCCTCAAGATTTTCCCTGGGGAAACTTCCTTCCTGGAAAGCCTTATTGTAGACTGGAAGTAAGTGCGGTAATAGCTGACCTACAAAGGTTTTATAATAGGAATTAGATAACCCGTCGGGTCCCAGGGCCTTTTGCAGAGGGAGAGAGGAATCTCCTGTTGAGGGGCAATGGTAACATCTGAGGAACCCCTGAGATTATACAGAGCAGAATAGTATTCTGCAAACTGGTCGGCTATGTCTTTCGGGCCATAGCTCTTTACACCAGAAAAGGAATTCTGGTTTTCGCCATACACAATTTAAGGCGTCGGGCAAGGAGCTTCCCCGCTTTATTATCTTGGGAATAATATTTAGCTCTAATCGACCGAAGATTTCGTTCATAAGTATATAATAAGCTCTCCCTAAGTTGGGACCTAAGGAGGTGTATCTGAGCCGCTCTATCCTGGGAGAAGGATGCTTTATTCAATGCCTCCAGCGGGGTCAGCTGAGAAAGTATGTCGTGAGTACGCTGCTCTCTGGCCTTTTTAGCCTGATGGCCTAGTTTGACAAATACTCCTCGAAGGACAGCTTTATGGGCATTCCAGAGTATATGGGGGTTGGACACTGAGTTGATATTATGTTCAAAATAGTCAGATATGGCCCTCTCTATCTTGCCCCTGTTAGTCGGATTGGAGAGTAAATATGGACTGCAACGCCATAGAGTATCTCTAGGGTTGAAAGCTTCTTGAAGCGAGAGAGAGATGGCTACATGATCCGACCACTTAATCAAATCTATATGAGAGTGCGACACCTGTTGTAGCAATGATCGTCCCACTAAAAATAAATCTATACGGGAATAGGTATGATGCACTGGGGAGAAAAAGGAGTAGTCCCTTTCAGAGGCATGATGTAACCGCCAGATGTCATATAATTCCTCCTGAACTAGAAGGGGACCCAGGGAAGGATAGTGCCTTCTAGTGGTTGCAGTAGAATCCACTTGGGGGTCGGGGATGATATTAAAATCCCCACACACCAGGAGATGTCCCCGCCCGACTTTAGTAGCTTTTTGGAGGACTCTACTAAGGAACCACAACTGGTGTGTATTAGGGGCATACATCCCCACTATAGTATATAAGATATTATTCACCATGCAAACTTGAATGACATACCTGCCATTAGGGTCTAGAATAGTAGTATGGGGAGTAAATGTTACCGAGTCCCTAACTGCCAAAATAACTCCCCTTTGCTTCTTGCGGTAATGGGCCTACACAATATAAGGGAAGGAGTTATGCCGCATCCTATGTGCATCACTGGCTATAATATGGGATTCCTGGACACACAGTATGTCCGCTTTAAGTTGTGTCGCTTCAGCCCATAAGTATGCCCTTTTCTGAGGGCTATTGAGTCCCTTAACATTCAGGGATACTAATTTAAGCATGGGGGAAAATTAGTATGCTAAACCAGTGAAAAAGGCATGTAGGGAAGCAGAGGCCATGTCTAACGATGGGCAGAGACCAATATCTAAGATATACCACTGAGACTTTACAAAGCAAAAGAAGTGAACATATAACATCTAACTGCAGTAAAACAGAAATAAAAATGACACAAACCGAGCAGAGAGTGAAGCGGTGTAAGCCGACCAACATTATTACCGATCTATGACCAGTGGTAGTGGGGGAATAGAGTCCTGGTTTGAACCAAGGTGACACATAGGCTCCATAGCACCTAATTAGAACTTTCAATGCTTGGTACCCCTCTTCACTCCCACCGTACGCCACTCAGCAGTAAGGCGTTGCGGGTGAGTGGAGTGGGCATCAGAGATCAAAGGGATAGAGATATTCCAAGTTCCCAGCAATCTACGACCTTGATCCACAGAGGTTATGCTGTGTTGCTTGCCCCCATGGGTGAGAAGGATTTTCACCGGAAAGCCCCATTTGTAGGCAATCTCATTCTCTCGAAGGGCAGTAGTAACCGGGGCCAGCAGTCTCCTTTGCCTCAAAGTGGCCACTGAGAGGTCCATATACATCTTCACCATCTGGTATGGCGCCGGTAACTCCTGCAGACGTCTGGACGCTGTCAGAGCAGCTTCTTTGGTCCTGAAGAAGTGTATCCGAGCCAGGGCATCTCTCAGCGAAGTTTCAGACAGATGGCAAGGCCTAGGGATCCGGTGAGCCCTATCTATGATCAGATCACCAGGTGAGAGTGACGGCAAAAGCTTTTGTAGAAGGCCTTGTATATATTCCATAAGATCAGAGGGCCCGACATCCTCGGGGATCCCCCTGAATTTAATGTTGTTCCGCCTGGATCTGTCCTCGAGGTCTGTTAGCTTATCCTTAATATTTACGATCTCTGCCAATAAATCCTCATGGCTATCAATGAGCTGATTATGCGATGCCGCAAACTCCCCCATTTTGGATTCAACATGGAGCACCCTTGTGTCTAGGCTGGCAATGGAGGACTGCAGTGGACTCAATAGAGAAGAGAAGTCTCTATGTAAGGCAGCACTAAATGCAATAAGCATCTCCTTCAGCAAGGTACTCGACGCTGGCTGATCTGAGGTGGGAAAACCGTGCAGTATAGCAGGGACCACGTGTGCGTCCTCCAAAGAACTGAGGCCTACCTCCGATTGCGCATCTTGGCTAATCCTTGGCCTCTGCTTTTCTGGGCTGCCAGTCGATGGAGAAGATCGCGGAGTTCCGCCGCTGGATGCTGATGGTTGAGGTGAGTGCCTCTTGGAAGCTGCGCTGTCAGGGCAGCCATGGTGAGAGTCCGGGGATTCCGGAGCAGATGATTACAAGGAACTCCGCATTGGTAGCTGTTGCAAAGGCAGTGAAGGTGCGCAAGATGGCGGGGGAGGCTGACTGCACACCTCTGCAGGGCCTTTGTCCGCTTCTTTATCAAAATAAAAGTCCAGTTTGCCTTGTTTAACAGATGCCCTCTTGCCTCTGGGCATGTTTGAGAAGTTTTTGGAGATGCTGGATCAACTGGAGAATAGGGGAAACCGTGCTATAAATCGCTATGTGCTAGAGCAGATAAATCAAGCGTCCATGCCGCTTGGCTGCCAAACCACACCCCCAGCTCAGTAAATTTTAAATTGTTAGCAGTAATGTATTCTTTCTGTTTAAACTACTTTAACAATACAAAGGGGCAGATTTATCAATAGTGTCTAAAATTAAGACCAGCTAGAATGGAGTTACTGTATGGAGGACCTCTCTGTAGCATCTACCACCTGCCCAGAAATGGTGAACCTCCCTGCAGCAACTCCATTCTAGTCATTTCAGTAGTGAACCAGCTAGAATGGAGTTGCTGTATCAAGGACCTCCCTGTAGCAACTACCACCTGCCCAGAAATGATGAACCTCCCTACCGCAACTCTGTTCTAGTCATTTCAGTAGTGAACCAGCTAAAATAGAGTTGCTATATGGAGGACCTCCCTGTAGCAACTACCACCTGCCCAGAGATGATGAACCTCACTATAACAACTCCATTCTAGTCATTTCAGGAGGGAGACAGCTAGAATGGAGTGGCTACAGTGAGGACCTCCTTATAACAACTAAGATTTACCCTGAGATGATGAACCTCACTATAACAACTCCATTCTAGTCATTTCAGGAGGGAGACAGCTAGAATGGAGTGGCTACAGTAAGGACCTCCTTATAACAACTAGGATTTACCCTGACATGATAAACCTCACTATAACAACTCCATTCTAGACAGTTCAGGAGGGAGACAGCTAGAATGGAGTGGCTACAGTGAGGACCTCCTTATAACAACTAGGAATTACCCAGACATGATAAACCTCACTATAACAACTCCATTCTAGACAGTTCAGGAGGAGACAGCTAGAATGGAGTGGCTACAGTGAGGACCTCCTTATAACAACTAAAGGTATATAATACGTAAGGCTATGTGTTAGTGCTGGAGGCATACAAGAAGAAATCACGTTATATAGCTCAGAAAATTTTAAATTGTTAGCATAGTAACATAGTAACATAGTAACATAGTTTGTAAGGCCGAAAAAAGACATCTGTCCATCCAGTTCAGCCTGTTTTCCTACAAGTTGATCCAGGGGAAGGCAAAAAACCCTGTGAGGTAGAAGCCAATTTTCCTCACTTTAGGGGGAAAAATTCCTTCCCGACTCCAGTCAGGCAATCAGAATAACTCCCTGGATCAACGACCCCTCTCTAGTAACTATAACCTGTAATATTATTACCCTCCAGAAATACATCCAGGCCCTTCTTGAACTCTCTTAGTGAACTTACCATCACCACCTCCTCAGGCAGAGAGTTCCATAGTCTCACTGCTCTTACCGTAAAGAATCCTCTTCTATGTTTATGTACAAACCTTCTTTCCTCCAGACGCAGAGGATGTCCCCTCGTCATGGTCACTGTCCTCGGGATAAATAGATGATGGGAGAGATCTCTGTACTGACCTCTGATATATTTATACATAGTTATTAGATCTCCCCTCAGTCGTCTTTTTTCTAAAGTGAATAAGCCTAATTTTGATAATCTTTCTGGGTATTGTAGTCCACCCATTCCAGCTATGACTTTAGTTGCCCTCCTCTGAACCCTCTCCAGCTCTGCTATGTCTGCCTTGTTCACAGGAGCCCAGAACTGTACACAGTACTCCATATGTGGTCTGACTAGTGATTTGTAAAGTGGCAGGACTATGTTCTCATCACGGGCATCTATGCCTCTTTTGATGCAACCCATTATCTTATTGGCCTTGGCAGCAGCTGTCTGACACTGGTTTCTGCAGCTTAGTTTGCTGTTCACTAAAATTCCTAGGTCCTTTTCCATGTCAGAGTTACCCAATGCTTTACCATTTAGTATGTACTGGTGACTTGCATTATTCCTTCCCATATGCATAACCTTACATTTGTCAGTGTTAAACCTCATCTGCCACTTTTCTGCCCAAGCCTCCAGTCTATCCAGATCCTGCTGTAGCAGTGCACTGTCCTCTTCTGTGTTAATTACTTTACACAGTTTAGTGTCATCTGCAAAAATTGATATTTTACTGTGCAAGCTTTCTACAAGATCATTAATAAATATATTGAAAAGAATAGGACCCAATACAGACCCCTGTGGTACCCCACTAGTGACAGTGACCCAATCTGAGTATGTACCGTTAATAACCACCCTCTGTTTTCTATCACTAAGCCAGTTACTTACCCACATACAGACATTTTCTCCCAGGCCAAGCATTCTCATTTTGTATACTAACCTTTTATGTGGTACAGTGTCAAACGCTTTGGAGAAGTCCAAATATACGACATCCATTGAGTCGCCGCGGTCAAGTCTAGAACTTACCTCCTCATAGAAACTGATTAAATTGGTTTGACATGACCGATCCCTCATGAAGCCATGCTGATATGGAGTTATTTGCTTATTTTCATTGAGGTACTCCAAGATAGCATCTCTCAGAAAACCTTCAAACAGTTTACCCACAACAGACGTTAAACTTACCGGCCTATAGTTTCCAGGCTCTGTTTTTGGACCCTTTTTGAATATTGGCACCACATTTGCTATGCGCCAATCCTGTGGAACACTCCCCGTCAGTATAGAGTCCTTAAATATCAGAAATAAGGGTCGGTCGATTACATTACTTAATTCTCTTAGGATACGGGGGTGTATGCCATCCGGTCCTGGTGATTTGTCTATTTTAATATTTTTAAGACGTTGCTGCACCTCTTCCTGGGTCAGAGAGGACACTTTTAAAGGGGAATTTACTTTTATACTCTGCATTTCATCTGACATTTTATTTTCCTCAGTGAATACAGTGGAGAAAAAGTTATTTAGCAGCTTTGCTTTCTCCTCATCGCTCTCTGCTACTCCCCCCTCATTACTCTGCAAGGGGCCCACACCTTCAGGTTTATACTTTTTAGTATTTATATAATTGAAGAACATTTTAGGGTTAGTTTTACTCTCTTTGGCGATTAATCTCTCGGTCTCTAGTTTGGCTGTTTTTATGTGTCTTTTACATATTCTATTTTTTTCCTTATAGTTTTTCAATGCTTCATGGCTCCCCTCCTGTTTTAGTGATTTAAATGCTTTCTTTTTGTCATTTATTGCTTTCTTTACAGTTCTATTTATCCACATTGGTTTTTTCTTGTTTCTTATTATTTTATTCCTATATGGTATGTACCTCTCACAATTAGATATTAGGATGCTTTTAAAAATATCCCATTTTGTGGCTATATTTTTATTTTTGAGGACTTTGTCCCAGTTAGTTAGGCCTATGGCCTCTCTTAGTTGGCTAAGTTTTGCTTTTTTGAAGTTTGGTATTTTTGTTCCTCCCTGAAGAAACGCTCTTTTGAATGACAATTGGAAGGTTATTATATTATGGTCACTGTTTCCCAGGTGTCCCCCGACCTGCACATCTGTTGTTCTGTCAGGTCTATTGGTTAATACTAAGTCCAGTATGGCCGTCCCTCTAGTGGGGTCCTGAACCAGTTGGGAAAGGTAATTGTCTTTGGTTATTTCCAAGAACCTGTTTCCTTTATGAGATGTACAGGTTTCAGTTTCCCAGTCTATATCTGGGTAGTTGAAGTCCCCCATAATAACGACCTCATTATGATTTGCCGCCTCGTCTATTTCATTTAGAAGTAGATTTTCTGTGGTCTCTGATATATTGGGTGGTTTATAATAAACCCCTAGTAGTATTTTATTATTGTTTTTGGCTCTTGTTTTGGTTTTTTTAGCAGTAATGTATTCTTTCTGTTTAAACTACTTTCACAATACAAAGAGGCAGATTTATCAATAGTGTCTAAAATTAAGACAGTGCAAACTTAGATGGACAGATTTAAACTTCTCCAGATTTATTAAAGGGGTTGATAAATCTGGAGAAGTTTAAGGCTATCCATTTAAGTTTGTACCACTTTTGAGTTGGATTAGTTTCTATCAGAAAATCCAACAGCTTTTGGCACACATGTGCCAAACTTTTGGCACACATTTGGTGACCCCTTCTTTTACCGAGACCATGCCCCTTTTGTCGGACGTCGGAAAAGTGTCTGAAAACTGTCTAAAACCCTTCATAAATGTGGTGCAAAGTGTTTTAGTCAGTTTTCTGACACAAATTACGCATTGATAAATCTGCCCCAATGTTACAGGAAACTTGACAATCATTTAATTCACACAAGCGTCTAATCTTCCGTTGCAATTTTCCGTCCTATTGACAATTGTAACAGAAGATTAAAAGAGGCATAATGACAACATTAATTTCAATGGCGCTGCTAAGCTTCCGTTATGGTGCGCTTCTGTTATTTTTTTCGGAATAATAGCGCAATACGTAGCGCTATTTTCCCAGCAACGTTAACAGAAACGCACTATAACAAAAGCCTAACAGCGTTATTGAAATTAATGGCATTACGCCTCTTTTAATATTCAGTTACACCCGTGTCAATAGGAAAATAACTAAAGATTTTGCTTCATTTCTATGCAAATTTACTTTGTTACTTTGTTGAAGCTATTTAAAATTGTACTATTTACTACTAAAAAATGCAGCCACTACAATAGAATCTCTATGGATCCTTCCATCAACTCCATTCTAGCCACTTCACCAATGAAATGTCTACATTGGAGGGGCTCCTGTGAGGTCCTCACTCCAGCAACTACAATCTAGCCATCTCACTGGTGAATCATCTATATTGGAGTGGCTCCTGTGAGATCCTCACCTCAGCCACTCCAATCTAATCACTTCTCTAGTGAGAGGTCTAGAACGGAGTGGCTGCAATGAGGACCTCACAGGAGCCAATCAAATCTAGACGCAACCGTGATGTGAACGAGCCCTAAGGAGAAAAGGAGCAGTGACGTGATCGCGAGTCGCCAGCCAATACACTCTCGGCTTATTTACCAGGTGATTGTCTCTAAATGTTGGTGTCAATTGGTTCAGCAGACAGGAAGAGGCGGGGCCTGTTGTGTAAGCAGTGCGCCAATAAGAATCTGACGGGCTTTCTACGCCCCTGGAGAAGACCTTGTGGGGACACTGTGCACTTCCGTCTGTTCTTTTGCTGGCTGCCAATCAGTTGGTATACCTTTCTGCTGGAGAACATGGCAGCGGTTGGGCTAAGGGCATCTTACCACCGAGCTCTAGATAAAATAGAGTTGATGCTGCCTGCGCGGATCAGACCCTTCTACAATCACCCGGCAGGTGAGGCGCTGTGATAGGCAGTCAGAGGTGACCTGTAGCTTGTGTTTGGCTGTTCTGCTCAGATGAAGTGGATGAGACTTCCTGCAGCCCCTTCACTGTGTGATGTAGAAGTGCTGTGCTGCTTGTTGCGCTGCGGACATGATTAGCTATGCGGCCAGTGGTCACAGACGCCCATAGACCAAACCTGCAGATAAAGTACATGGAATGATCCCCTAGACACAGCTCATCTCTGTCCACAGGAGGTCACATACTGGTCTGTCTTGTTTTGCATTCAGTTTGTCTCAGTCATGGGGACAGTGCCTCAGCTGGAAAATAAGATAACACTTGCTGCCCCCAGAGAAACCAATCAGTCCTGAAAGACTTGCTCAGAATACGCACCCATTGTGTATAAAATTTGAGACAACTGCCACCAGTCATAGCGTTTATAGTGCTCCTGAAAAATGAATGCAGCACCTGATTGGTGTCTATGAGAACAAGTGTGTGGTAAAGGAAAGCTGTCACCACAAATACCAGCAGCAGGGTATAGAGCAGGAGGAGCTGAGCAGATTGTATAGTCTTATGGGAAAAGATTCAGTTAGGCTCCATTCACACGAACGTATATTTGCGGACCCACAAATATACGGGGACTGCCCGTTGTGTTTCGCAGCGCTCGGAACACATGCCGTGCGGCCCCATTGAAAATGCCTATACTTGTCCGTGTGCAAGGACAAGTATAGGACATGCTTCGTGCCGTGGCTCCCGGCCCCATAGAGGTGAATGGGGCCACATCTATTCCCGCAATTTTGCGGATAGATACGGCCCCATTCACACGGTCGTGTGAATGGGGCCTTAATCTTGTAATTTCTACATTTGAATTCCTGCTCATTCTGGGTTGATCAAGGTAAATTAAAAGGAGCCTGTCATGTCAAGGAGGCAGCCCCATCAGTGACTGACAGCTATCTCTGTATACACAGCCATAGAGGGAAGGCAGTCAGTCACTGTTAAGTCCACCTCCTTGACTTCAAAGACCAGAATGGGCAAGAATTTAAATGAATAAAATACCAGTTATACTTTTCTGCTGTCACATGTTGTTCACAAGTTGACTTATTGTCTGCTGAGGCATGGCATCCCACTGTTCTTGAAGTGCTACCCTCAGGGCATTGAGGTTCTGGCGTACAGAGTCACGAGCCTCTCCACGCTGACACTGCTGATCTCATAGGTTTTCAATGGGATCTGGGTCTGGAGAAAGTGCAAGCCACTCCATTTAAGGTACCCCAGTTTCTAGAAGCCGTTCCCTAATGATGTGGCCTTGGTGAGCTGGCGCATTGTCGTCCATGAAGATGAAATTAGGCAAATGTTGTTTATGCAGAGACACAATGACTGGATTAATGATGTTATTCAAGTAGTATGGGCTTGTCACTGTACCATTCCCAAAGTGTAGGGCAGTTCTGTATTGACTAGACACACCTGCCCACACTGTAACGCCGTCAAAGGCTCGTCTGGTGACAACAGTGGCTGATGCATAGCACTCTCCTTGACCTCTCCAACATAGTTGGTAGCCATCATTTCTGCTCAGCGTGATTTGACGCTGATGGTCCCTCATCCAGCGTAGCTGCTTCATGACCCATGCAAGACTATGACGCCTGTGGCTGGTGGTGTGGTCAGGTACCCTTGCAGGTCGTCTAGCACGCAGACCACCCTGATCTAAACGGTTTCGAATGGTCTGACGTGACACTTGGGTGCATCTAATCTCCCTTAAATGTGCCTTCACCTGTAAAGATGAGTGCATTTTAGATTCATCATGACATTTCATTCACAAGTCAAATATCCCTAACTTTTTGTGAGTAGTGCATGTTCCATGTGGACAAGAACCGAGATGTGTTGACACTACCCTGTGGTCTGAGTTTAAGGTCCTTTTATTTATTTTTTGCTTTACAGGAAAATTACACAAAATTAGCACTTTAGACCTCCGTGCTATATAATTTATTATTGCTTCGTTAACCTATGAGGAAGCACTTCTGTTTTTTTTGTGTTCTGGGCTGTGGTCACATGATTATGTCCATGCAGCTCCTTTTCATTTCCTGTGATGGTCTGTCCATGGTCATGTCAAAGCAGCAACAGTGATAAGGGAGTGTCTGTGACTAGCTGGGTGGGAGGAGCTATAAACTAGCTGGGCAATGTTAGGGGTGGTGCTGGAGCTGTGGTAGAGTAAGGAGAAGTGCATCATGGGTTTGGTTGGATGCAGTAACAGGAAGTGCTACATGCAGACTGAGAACAAACCAAAGTGATTCGTTTACATGGAGAAAATGGTTAAACGTAGCCATAGGTTCCTAATGTACTGACGTAGGTTAGAATAGTGTTCCTTTGGCCTTCTTTGATCGTTATGTCAGTGATACCCTTATTTGCTGTATGGAATAGAGCAGCAGACTGTGCCATTCTACCCTGAGGCACGCAGTATACTTTCTTTCTTTGTAGCATGAGTTACTGTGGGTGCTGAATGCAACCAGTGGCGGCCGTTAAAAACATATGTCTGAGGTGTCTATTGGAAAATGTTCTCAATGGAAACCTCAACTGGACACTGCAGAACATAGTGCGGAAAGAGCCAAATATCGAAAGCTTAGGGCTTGCATATAGGTTTTGTTTTAAGCCCCTTTTACTTGAGCCAAAAGAGCGGACAGAGATCAGGAACAAACATTAATAGGAGTTCAATCCATGCAGGACACCTACATGAACAAAATGCATAAATTGTACAGGATACGTAGGTAGCTGGACACAAGGTCTGGTTGTAATGGATTACTATGAGAAACTGACTGTCGCTTGTCTTTCTTGTTTTAGGACCCAAGACTGTCTTTTTCTGGGCTCCAATAATGAAATGGGTAATTGTTTTCAAAGTCTTCTGAAAGTGTTTAAAGGGAGTCTGTCGCCTCTTCAAGCAGTTGACTGGATCATTAATAGTATGTTGCTGTATTGCCTCAAACCATGCAGGAATACCTTGACAAGCCTCCTGAAAGCATGCTAAAAAATGATGAGAATCTTCTGAGCGTAAGCGCAGAAGTCCATTTAATGTAGTCCAACAGCGGAACAGAGGGGGAGCACATGGGGGACAGTATTAACACATCCAGAGTCCATTCCAGCAGTTCGGTGCTTGCAGTAGTGCACTTCTTAGTACTTGCAGAAGGTGACAGACTCCTTTAAATGTGTTAAATGTAGTCAAAACCCAACTTAAAGGGTTTCTGTCATCAGAATTTAGCATTGCAAACCGAGTGTCATTTGCAATGCGCAAATGACACCTGATGACAGATATGTTAATTTTATAGTTTTCTGTAGCGTAGGTTTGGAGAAAATAGCGTTTTTAAAATATGTAAATGAGCTTCCCTAGGTGCAGGGGGCGTTAACCCTGCACCTAGTAGCGGCGTAATTCCTCCTCTTACCCCTCCTCCGTTGCGGTGATTGACAGGGCCAGGCAGCCAGCTCTTTCGGCTCCCGGCCCTGTCAGAGTGCGAAATCGCGGAAAGCGCATGTGCGTATTGTGGATCGCAATGCGCAGGCGCGGGTTTTCGCACTCGGACAGGGCCGGGAGCAGAAAGAGCTGGCTGCCTGGCCCTGTCAATCACCGCAACGGAGGAGGGGTAAGAGGAGGAATTACGCCGCTACTAGGTGCAGGGTTAACGCCCCCTGCACCTATGGAAGCTCATTTACATATTTTAAAAACGCTATTTTCTCCAAACCTACGCTATAGAAAAATATAAAATTAACATATCTGTCATCAGGTGTCATTTGCGCATTGCAAATGACACTCGGTTTGCAATGCTAAATTTTGATGACAGAAACCCTTTAAAGAGTAAGTAAACCTTCAGTTATGTTTCCTTCATAATTTGCTAATTCCCTCATGTCAGCTCTGAACCCGGACATACCTTTAAATTCACCCAGGCAGCCCGCCTGTACAGGGTATCTGAGCATCCTATGCTCCGATGCCCTCCTTTGCCCTGCGCTAATTAGTGCAGGGCAAAGGCATTTAGCCCGGTTCCGGTGACGTACCGGGCTCTGCCAGGCGGAGGCTTCCGCCCGGCAGTGAGGCTGGTGACGTCACCGGTGCTGATGGGCGGGCTTTAGCGTCACCGAACTCGCTGCCGGGCGGAAGCCTCCGCCCGGCAGTGTGTTATGTAAATAAAACACTGATGCTCCGATGCCCTGTTCAGGCGGGCTGCCTCGGTGAATATAAGGGTATGTCCGGGTTCAGCTCTGAACCCGGACAACCCCTTTAAACATTGTTTGGTAAATATATCAGCCGTTCATACCTTCAGCTCATAAATTCCAGTTTTCAGAGTGGATATTCTTTGAAGCTTACCCTCTCATGCTCTGAAGGTCATCCAGTAAACAACCTGCTGTAAACCTGTCGCACACATTTCTCTCCTGCATCTGACCTCCCATTGGTATAGGAGCTTGTTATCTCTTTACAGATCACTATTTGAAGTAACTGTAAATTACTGCTTTCTCCTTATTTTGGAGATCAGCTTGTCTTTTATCAATTAATACATGTATTCTCTCCCGTGCTCCTCCATATCCCCTTGTAAAGGGGTTCTGTGGGAATGATTTAAAATTGTTCTGGGAACCTGTCCTAGAATGTGAGTAGGACTGGTTGCCATTGATTGCAGAGCTGCCTGACTACACGCAACAATCTGGAACTTTCATACACTACATATTGGTGAGTTTTCTTGTCAGGCTGCTCAACCATGATGACGTATCATAGGCAGGATGACGTCATTACCATCTATTGTAGCAGTGTATTGAGGCTTTGCCCCCTCACCCCCTAGGCAGTTCTGCAGTCCTGCTCGCATTCTAGGACAGGTTGCTGGCAGCCATTTTAAATAATTTCCAGAGAACCCTCTGGGTCATTGTTCACTTCTGTCAAATTTACTTACCCCTGCTACCTTCTGTCCTACTTCCCTGTCCTCCAATGATCCCCACGTGCCAGAACTCACCCCTGCCACCTTCCATTCTTCTTCTCTGTTCTCCAATCATCATGCGCTCACACCTGCCACCTTCCATTCTCCACCTTTCAGACTGGCTGTCTTGGGGGGTTGTTTGAAACACCTAAATCTACAGATGAGCTGGTTCTATAAAACAAGACCACAAACACTTTGCTATATAATATACAGCCTGAGATATAAGGCCTTCAGATTGGGTCAGGGTTGCAATATTTTACCTGCAGATACCATTCCCAACCTGATCTCAAAGTGTTATAGCTCTACATGCTATACTTCTGGAGGTAGAGCAGTTGGTAATAAGGAGGTATGTGATACCTCCTTTAACTAAATAATCCCAAAAAATAGAGAAAACCCCCACCTGGGGAATCCTCAGGGCAAATAATGTCTAAATATCCAGTTAACCCAGAGGGGTTAACAAAAAAGCCCTTTTAGGGATCCCCAGTAATAAAACTTAACTTTTATTTATTTACAATAGAATAGTCCCTTTACTTTTTAACTCAGAAAATAATGGAAAAAATTAAAACTGTCAGTCAGTGTCTCTTTACTTGTTGTGCTTGTTGGTTACTTTTTAACTTACTGTTTGTCAATGAGTGGATACTTTATAGCCTGTCATGTTTGACTGCACAATATATCATATTTTTTGCTACTAAGTAGCACTACTGCAATAGCAGTATTTTAATTTTTTCCATTATTTTCTGAGTTAAAAAGTAAAGGGACTATTCTATTGTAAATAAATAAAAGTTAAGTTTTATTACTGGGGATCCCTAAAAGGGCTTTTTTGTTAACCCCTCTGGGTTAACTTGATACCTCCTTTGCCACTGAAAATTACCTCCACTGTAATCTGCCCTACAAGTAAAGTAAAAGAGGTACTGGCCTCTGGATGAAAATGCAGGCAGAGCAAAGGATGGGTGGCTGACCATAACAAGTAAGGAGTTTACTTGTGATAATTCCTATGTAACAAGCAATATATGAAATCGGGCAATGTATAAAATGGCCCGGCACAATATAGAATGTCTAAAGTATGAAATGCTTAAAGGAGAACTCTCGCAAAAATTTATTCTCTGACCTGTTAGAAAGGTGAATGATGTAATCTGTAGTGAATGCAATCTTTTCATCAGTGACTGTATCTGTAAGCTATCGCCTCCCTTATAATTGTAGCTGTGTCATGTGACCAACTCTGATCTCCAACTGACACAGGACAGGAAGCCAGTTACTTCTCTATTCCTACCTATGAGAGTGAGGCTTCCATTGGAATACATAGAGAAACAGACTTCCTGTCCACTCATAACATGCTGTGTCAGTTGGTGAGTCTGATTGCTGGTCACATGACACAGGTGAAAAGCATAAGGGAGGTATGACTCACAAATATAGACACTGCAGATTACATCATGTACCTTTCTAGCAGGTCAAAGAAAAAAAACTTTTTTGCGGGAGTTCTTTAATATTCCACACATTTCCTAGGTATTCTATATAATGCTTAAACGCAAAGGACAAAGTATACAATACTCCAATCCAGAGGTTGTCGTCGTGCAAACTGGCCATAAAATCACCCAGTGTCATAAATTCACCCACATGATGTCATAAAGGTCAATTAGCATAAATAATTACCCGTTTTATTTTTCAACAAGTGAGGACATTTGCATTTTTTCTGTGCAAAAACAAGTGACAGCCTATGAAGTGCTCTTGTATGAGAAAGACAGATAAGTGCAATCCGAAATCCCATTCTAGCCTTCTACAAGTGAGGATTATAGTGGTCTCACTCTCTTGTTTTTCAGTAAGAAAGTTCAGTTCTTCTGCTGTTTTATAACAAGTGCAGTTATTTTGCATTTCATTTTCTTTCATGTTTGCATCAATAACGGCTTAACTAGTGAACATTTCACACTTTGCCTAAAGAGTACATATATAATATATATATATATATATATATATATATATATATATATATAATATTTCCTAGGCATTATATACACTGCCTAGGCAAAGTATATTAAAAAACTGAAATGACACACATCTCATACTTTACCTTAATACTTGAGGCATTCTACACAAGAGGAATCAGCAACCTCCAGCGCTCCAGGTGTTGTGAAACTACACCTCCCATCATGCACACTTGATTGTTCTCTGAACTCCCTAAGGAGTGAAAGGAGCATGCTGGGAGTTGTAATTTCACAACAGCTGCAGTGCTGAAGGCTGCTGATCCCAACTATACAATTTGTGCATTTCATAAATTGCCTATAACAACCATATATTCACCTTAAAGGGGTTCTGCAGTTTTTTTTTGTTTTTTTTACTGATGATCTATCCTCTGGATAGATCAGCAGCATCAGATCGGTGGGGTTCTGACACCCAGGACACCCGCCAATCAGCTGTTTGAGAAGAACTGCAGGACCCCTTTAATTCCCCTAAGAGGTTGCATTTGCAGCCAGAAGAGTGTGGCCATGTTGCTGTGGGCGTGCATGTTAATGAGGTGTTATTGAAATGTAAAGTAATTACAAACTACATTTCAGTTAAACTACGTGCAGCGTTTTAAGAGTAACTATAATAGTTCTTCTCTTAGAAATTTTAGCTCGTTATCCCAATTGTGCATATATGTTATGTATGCCTTTGAGGGTTGCTTGACTGACTGAATCTTTAGGGGCTGTTCACATCTCTTTTATGCGGTACATTTAATGTACAGGGTGGGCCATTTATATGGATACACCTAAATATAATGGGAATGGTTGGTGATATTAACTTCGTTTGTGGCGCATTAGTATATGGGAGGGGGGAAACTTTTCAAGATGGGTAGTGACCATGGCTGCCATTTTTAAGTCGGCCATTTTGGATCCAACTTTAGTTTTTTCAATGGGAAGAGGGTCATGTGACACATCAAACTTATTGAGAATTTCACAAGAAAATAACTTTATTCTTTCATGAGTTATTTACAAGTTTCTGACCACTTATAAAATGTGTTCAAAGTGCTGCCCATTGTGTTGGATTGTCAATACAACCCTCTTCTCCCACTCTTCACACACTGCAGAAGAAATGCTAGCACAGGCTTCCAGTATCTGTAGTTTCAGGTGCTGCACATCTTGTATCTTCACAGCATAGACCGTTGCCTTCAGATAACCCCAAAGATAAAAGTCTAAGGGGGTCAGATCGGGAGACCTTGGGGGCCATTCAACTGGCCCACGACGACCAATCCACTTTCCAGGAAACTGTTCATCTAGGAATGCTCAGACCTGACACCCATAATGTGGTGGTGCACCATCTTGCTGGAAAATATCAGGGAACGTGCCAGCTTCAGTGCATAAAGAGGGAAACACATCATCATGTAGCAATTTCACATATCCAGTGGCCTTGAAGTTTCCATTGATGAAGAATGGCCCCACTATCTTTGTACCCCATATACCACACCATACCATCAATTTTTGTGTTCCAACAGTCTTGGAGGGATCTATCCAATGTGGGTTATTGTCAGACCCATAGCGGTGGTTTTGTTTGTTAACTTCACCATTCACATAAAAGTTTGCCTCATCACTGAACAAAATGTTCTGGGTAAACTAAGGGTCCTGTTCCAATGTTTGTTTTGCCCATTCTGCAAATTCAGTGCGCCGATCTGGGTCATCTTCGTTGAGATGCTGCAGCAGCAGGAGTTTGTAAGGATGCCATTTGTGAGTAGCTAATATCCGCCAAAGGGATGTTCCACTGATGCCACTCTCTCTGTGAACAAAGAGAAGCTTGTAAATAACTCATGAAAGAATAAAGTTACGTTAAAACCAAGCACACCATTGTTTTTCTTGTGAAATTCTCAATAAGTTTGATGTGTCACATCACTGACCCTCTTCCCATTGAAAAAACTAAAGTTGGATCCAAAATAGCCGACTTCAAAATGGCCACCATGGTCACCACCCATCTTAAAAAGTTTTCCCCCTCCCATATACTAATGTGCCACAAACATGAAGTTAATATCGTCAACCATTCCCATTTTATTTAGGTGTATCCATATAAATGGCCCACCCTGTATACAATAGACTTGCATGAAAAAAACTTGTACATGTAAGTTGTTTTGTCATAATCTATCATTCTTTTTTGTTCAGTGTGTAAGTTTGACGGATGTGTATGCAATACATTTGTCTCCATTTTTTTTGTCCGTCTCCAAAGTACACATTTCTGTGTTTTTATTGCAGGACAGAAAACCATGGCATACTACGCTATGGAACTGTAAAAAAACAAAAAAACAAACAAAATAGAAACCTAAATAGTGACAAGTCAAAAGTATGTACTTTTGATCTTTGTTTTCCCAATTAAAATCTTTGCGTACGTTGAGTGATATGTTTAAATACGTTTTACTGTTTAGAAACATATACACTTCATGTACAGAAAAAGCAATGTGAAAAGCCCCAGACTGTTAATATCATACTGATGTAAGTCAGGCACATCAAAAATGAGAAGAGGGCTTAAACCAACACACCTAAAGAAGTAACATATACACAGAGGGAGAGCAAGAGAGTCTGTAGACTGAAGGTGAGCACTCAGTCAATACAAATACTTTCAATTAATGTTTATTACACAAACTGACAAAAATGCCACCCAACAACCACAGAATGGAAACTTTAAAAAAAAAAAAAAAAAAGCAATAAATAAGTAATGAAACACAAGGGTATTTATGTCAAGCCCACCCCTAGACCCCCCGTTTCCAACAGTAAATAAGGCGCCTAAAGGAGGTGAAACAATGTGCAAACATAGCTCAAACTATATAAGAAATGTGCAAAGCTGTAAAAGCAGTAATAACCATAGAGCGTTCCAGAGAGAGGGCAGGAAGAGGGGTGTATGACGCCATGTGTCACCACCTACTATGGCTGCTGAGATGGGTGAATACATCTCTTAATAATATAAAAATGAGTTTCTGTCTGTCTGTCTGTCTGTTCTCTATGCGCGACCAAACTACTGGACCGATTTTCACCAAATTCGGCACACAGGTACATCAGGTGTCCGGGAAGGTTTTAGACCAGGTCTCGTCTCTCTAGGACATACCGTTCCTGAGATATTCCCAAAATATGATCTCCATTAGCCAACATTACAACTGGGAACTTTGGTTTTAAACTCCAACTGCCATTCTCTGCAAAGGCACACACAGGGAGGGCAGGTTTCCATAACAACCAGGTAATTATCAGCAGCTGAGGATCTCATCCATTTCTATTCACTGACACTGTTAAAGGTATTCCGGTTACCATAAATATAACTTATGCTTTTTTCTGTTACTACAGTTCAGTAGTAATAAAAGATGTTTTCCTCCACTGCTGTCTATTGCGTGGGCTCATAAATAAGCATGGTATTGACCTTTAATTCAGGCCACCCTAAAAGAAGTACTTAAAACCTCCGCCCCAGGTCTCACTAAGCCACACACCCGACTCCATCAGGCCACACCCCCTTTCACTCCGCAGCCAACAGAGATTGAAAAAATAAAGGTAAAAATCAACTTCTGTCAGCTGCAGGGATGGGTGGGAGGTTGACTTTCTTTCTGCAACAACACACACAAACATTAAATAAAATAGATTAAATACACCCATGCGAAGCGTCTTGCTAATCCACGCCCCCGACTCTGTCAGGTCACGCCCCCTCCCACTCCGCAGCCAATGGGAATTGAAAAAATGAAGGTAAAAATAAACTTCTGTTTGCTGCAGGGGTGGGAGGGTGAATTTCTCTCTGCAACGACACACAAAAATTTTAGATGAAATAGACTAATTATAGACTACAACCGTTCAAAGCCTTTTGCTAAGTCACGCCCCGTCTGTCAGGCCACGCCCCCTCTCACTCCGCAGCCATTCTGCAACGACACACAGAAACATTAAATGAAATAGATTAAATGCACCTATGCGAAGTGCTTTGCTAAGCCACGCCCGACTCTGTAAGGCCACGCCCCCTCCCACTCCGCAGCCAACAGGGATTGAAAAAATAAAGGTAAAAATCAACTTCTGTCAGCTGCAGGGATGAGTGGGAGGTTGACTTTCTTTCTGCAACGACACACAGAAACATTAAATGAAATAGATTAAATCACCTATGCGAAGCGCTTTGCTAATTCCACACCCCCAACTCTGTCAGGTCACGCCCCCTCCCACTCCGCAGCCAACAGGGATTGAAAGAATGAAGGGGAAAATAAACTTCTGTCAGCTGCAGGGATGGGAGGGTGAATTTCTCTCTGCAATGACACACAAAATTTAGACTACAACCGAAGCAGGGATTGAAAAAATGAAGGTAAAAATCAGTTTGTCAGCTGCATTGACTTTCTCTCTGCAACGACACACAGAAACATTAAATAAATAGATGAAATCTACCCAGGCGAAGCCGTGTCTTTCTGCTAGTACTATATATGTGTGTCAAATTCAAAGTGTTGAGGGATGAAAGTGGAGCCATACTTTCTGAATCCTGGACCTCTATAAGAGGGACTATGAGATATTCAAGCTCCAGATTCATATGCAGTAGTCACATCAACCAGATACAGTTGATCTGTGCATGAATAAACAAAATTAGGTAGAAGCTTAGAGGGAGATTTATCAAAACTGGTATAAAGAAAAACTTGCTTAGTTGCCCATAGCAACCAGATTTCACCTTTCATTTTCCAAAGGAGCACTGAAAAATGAAGGGTGGAAGCTGACTGGTTGCTATGGGCTACTAGTATTGATAAATCTTCCCCTTAGTCTATCACCATAGGAGAACCAGTAAGTAAATGTTCTAAGGACCAGACAAGGTATATCAGAAGACACAGGTAACATCACAGCTAGAGATGAGCGAGCATGCTCGGCCGAGCGTACTCGGGAGCAATTTTCGAGTAGTAGCGTACGCATCTTCTAATCTGTACGCTAATGCGTACGCATCTTGTGATTTGTACGCATTAGCGTACAGATTATAAAATGCGTATGCATTAGCGTACAGATTATAAAATGTATATGCTACTACTCGAAAATTGCTCCCGATTACGCTCGGCCGAGCATGCTCGCTCATCTCTAATCACAGCCATGTTTTCCAGAGCTGTTACCAATGCAGTGTTTAGTAGATATGCATATAAAAGATTTGATGTGGAGTGCAAACATTGGTACAAACCTCAATTATTACGCTAGAACATGGCCAAGAATGCCAAAAAGCGAACCAACATATGATGCACATCCAAATCTAAAATAAATATAGAAATTTTTTTTATTAGACAAACGCAACACAGGAGTTAAAAATTGTATACAATAAACGACTGCCGGTACGGTATTACCAGCAAACAGGCATGAACCACACAGGTCACAGAATAAGACCAAACACATATTAGACCCAGGCTATGAATAAACACATATATACATAGGGAACCAGGCAAAAATAGCAATAACCATGCAAGTGAATACCCTGAAGGAATAAATGCTTCCTCAGGGGTGGCTGTTGTCTAATGTGATTATATTTATAATATATATATCTCAATCAATGTATAATGATTAGATGAATAGAAACACATGTAGCAATCGCCTGGAGAGAAGATATGTTCAATGCAGAGCGATGCACAGCAGAGGAACAGGAAGGGGAGGGTAAGAACACATGACTGACAAGGGGGCGATCTGTGCTCTTAAGGGAAAACAGACTGGAACGCATCACGTGTGAAGGGAAGAAATAGCAAGTATATCCGTGCCAAAGAGTTGAATGGCAAGTGACACGTGCATATGTACAGACGTGCATATGTGTAAACAGCTGAAATTGAGAACATAGTAAAAAGTCCTACATGTACAAGGTGCAATATGTGTGAAAACTATGACTAACGTGATCTGTCCTCCCTAAAAAAAAAAAACAATAAATGCAATGCATGATACATATATTAAATATAAAATACATGCAAATTGCCCACATAAGACATGATATAAACATCCAATAAAATAAATCCAAGACACGATTAACTGCACAAAATATATTGTGTATAAATTTGTTGGATAAATCATGATCAATAGAAAAATATATATTGATGTAATTTTTTGGCAATAAATAAAAAAAATAATTTCTCTTTTGCCTTTTCTATTATTGAATCCCATCTGTACCCTTTCTCTCTCCTTCCTCTTTCCCACCCCTCTCTCTCCCCCACAACAGAATTGACACAATAATGCAGTGAAAAAATGCCATAGATTGATCTAAATATATATAGACTTCTCGGGTCGAGATATGGGCAGTAAATCAAAAGATATGAAGTTGAAGAATGCTGTCAAGTTCCAGAATAACCTTTCTTGATAAGAATAACAGCCATAATGAGAGAAGACATACTCTAAAACTGAAATAGAAAGAATAAAAAGTTTTTAATTAAGTATAAGAAAAAACAAACAAAAAACCCCCCACTTTTTTGGTATTATTATGAGGGGATATGAGTGGTGTCCCCCCATAGTATGTGAACGTGAGACAAAGTGAAGAATGAGGAGTGAAGGATGAAAATGTGTGAAAGAAAAACCAAAACATTGTGAAGGTGTAAAAAATTATTTTCCTTTTTTTTTTTTTCCTTTCTTCCTTGTCTTTCTCTCTCTTCTTTGTTTATGTGGATGAAAACATGGTGAAAGTGTAAAAAATAGATAAAAAACTTGTGAAGGTGAAAAAAGTTAAATGTAAAAAAAAAAAAAGAGGAAGGAGAGAGGGTACAGATGGGATTCAATAATAGAAAAGACAAAAGAGAAAAATTAAATAAAATTTTTTTTATTATTCATTGGCCAATGAATTAGATCAATATATATTTTTCTATTGATCATGATTTATCCAACAAATTTGTATACGATATATTATGTGCAGTTAATCGTGTGTCTTGGATTTATTTTATTGATTGTTTATATCATGTCTTTTTACTATGTTCTCAATTTCAGCTGTTTACACATATGCACATGTCTGTACATATGCACGTGTCACTTGCCATTCAACTCTTTGGCACGGTTATACTTGCTATTTACCGGCCTCTTCCCTTCACACGTGATGCGTTCCAGTCTGGTACGCACCACCATTTTCACGGGCACACTACGTTCCAGTTTGGAGCGCTGATCGACCCTTTGTTCTTCAGATGCTCCTGCCCTCCCTCTCATGCATGTTTTCCCTTAAGAGCACAGATCGCCCCCTTGTCAGTCATGTGCTCTTACCCTCCCCTTCCTGTTCCTGCTTCTGCTGTGCATCGCTCTGCATTGAACATATCATATTTTCTCACCTCGTTTCGATTCACTAAATCTTATTTACTGTTGGAGGTAATAAATTTTAATCTAAAGTATCTATATAGGTTTATGGCGGATTTTCACAGTCCGCTGGAGTGGGCGATTATCAGGAATGAAACTTTCCTTCCCGATAAATGTCTGCTCCTCAGTGGAGGTGAAGATCTGCATTTACACCCAGTGATCACTTCCACTGTATGGAGATGGGCAATGGCTACTGCTATCACTCCTCATATAGAGTCAGAGGGGGAGATTTATCAAATTGGTGTAAAGGAAAACTGGCTTAGTTTCCCATAGCAACCAGATTCCATCTTTCAGAACTCCTTTAGAAAATGAAAGGTAGAATCTGATTGGTTGCCATGGACAAATAATCCAGTTTTCCTTTACACCAGTTCTGATAAATCTCCCCCGTTGTTTCTGGGCAGCAGGGTGCTCTTTAGGCAGCAAGAAATGATGATTTAGGTATTCGCATGACAGATTGATTCACCCAATGATTGGCAGCACCTTTTAGAATGGCAGATTATCGGGAACGAGCATTAGTAGAAACGTTTGTTCCCGATAATTTGCCTGTCAATTGGGGAGTGTAAATGCAGCATTAGAAGACTCGCTTTTAGTGCGCACACCTTGTTCTCTTTTCACATATAGATCACATGTGAACATGCTAATGCTCCTCTAATTTCCGACTGATTGATGGTTTCATCGATTTTGGGTAATGTATGAGGACATGTACAAATAAGATTTCATTTGCACCCATAGGTTGACACCAGAAAAATATGATGAACTGTAATTTATGTACTGTTAACACTATGTGTAATATGGCCACAGAGCCTGGGCCTTATTGCTATATGTGTCACCTAGCAGTCTGATCCGATGAAGTTGCTTGTGCATTCCCAGATATTGGTCACACAACAAGGAATAAGGATCTGAACGTTTGATTGAAATGATACTTTACTGCTTTTACCCTGCAATATTGTAAATGGTTTTATATTTTGTATGTACTCTAGGGCTTGGTGATTGCTGGATTAGCAGATATGACTAGACCAGCGGATAAATTAAGCCCAGCTCAGTCTGGAGTACTCATGGCTACTGGTAAGTTGTTATATATTGCATGGTGTTTTAGGAGTTAATGGAACGAAGACTGTCCAATATCTTTGTAGAAATAGAGGTAATAGTGGAAGCCGCAAATACATGACTTGAAATTGTGTCGGAAAGAATTCCAGTAAGTGTTGGGTTAAATAATGCATTGTGAAATAACTGCATATGAGAAACATTTCATTTTTATATAATTTGCTGCTGTTCTAACCACATCTTCTGGAAGTTTATTCTAAAAGACTAATACTCAGTAATAATACTTTCTGCATTAAATCAGTGAGCACAGTACTGACAGGAGCACACAACACTGCCTGTGCCTGCTCCACTGAAAGCTCTGCATAGACATGGGGGCTAGAGACCTTGCACCATTGACCTACGGCAGGCTCTATTGGAACAGACACGGGCAGGAGCCTGGGACCACGCCGCTCTGACAGCTCTGTATATGACATCTCTGAAGCAGACACTCCATCGTTGTGCTACGAAGAGCTTTGAGGGACAGGGGCAGTGATGTGTGCTCCTGCTAGTCCTGTGGCACCTGTACTCATGAGTAAGGGAGCGTGTTCTCCAGAAACGTCGCTTGGAAAAGAGGAGGTGTGAACGATGTCTGTCCCTCATGATGAATTAAAGAGATGAAAGAAACAAAAGGTTTTGTACCATCAACTTGTGAGGATGACTTCTATTGCTATATTGGCACAGTGAGGTAAAAAGAACACACAAGTCTGTATGTTTGAAAGACTGTCAGTGCTCAGTTAAAGGGGTTCTCAAAGTTATATTTATTGATGACCTATCCTCAGGATAGGTCAATATCAGAACGGCGGGAGTCCAACACCTGGCACCCCCCGCCGATCAGCTGTTTGGAGGGGAGGAGCACGCCGTATCAGCGCTGCCTCCTCTTCATTATTTACCTGCTCGCCGTAACATACGCAGCGGTATAAGTGTATAGGAACGACCTGTCCCATTGAAATGAATAGGACGGTTAGGTGTAATTACACCTGCTCACCGCTGCATATGTTACGGCGAGCAGGTAAATAATGAAGAGGAGGCAGCGCTGATACGGCGTGCTCCTCCCCTCCAAACAGCTGATCGGCGGGGGTGCCAGGTGTCGGACCCCCGCCAATTTGATATTAATGACCTATCCTGAGGATAGGTCATCAATAAATATAACTTGGAGAACCCCTTTAACTGAGCTCCAGGTGTGGACTTGCATTTGCTACAGGTGGCTGAAGTCATATTTGTCGGCATCAAGAACACAATGGCTTTAATATGTAGATACTAGAAAACCCCTTCAGCTGCTTATGGTTGAAAGCCTCTGTTGTCTATCCATTTCACTAGCTTCTGTCAATTCCCTTAATTTCCTTAGTATTTAAACGGTAGACTAACGAGTAGATGTAAAGTTTTATCTTTATTGGCAAAGTACTAACATTATTTGTGCGTTAATCATGTATCTTTCATTTACACAATCACAATTTCTTTTCTTCCCTTTGCCAGGACTGATTTGGTCACGTTATTCCCTTGTTATTATCCCTAAAAACTGGTCTCTCTTTGCTGTGAACTTTTTTGTTGGCTGTGCAGGCGGGTCTCAACTTTTCAGAATATGGAGGTATGTGTTCAGTCTTCATACTTATGAACCCCGTTGCTACTTAATCAGTTTAAATGTCAAGGTTTTGTAGTATTAAGCCAATTTAATGCGCATATGACAACTTTGCACAGGATCTGAAAATTTGGTACACTGGATGGGGATCAGTTCTGTCCCTTGAGATCAGAATAGCCCAGCCTCCTTTTGGGAATCTCTTTACCGATCCCAGAGAATGGCGTTTGATCCAGATCTCCTTGGCTGTTAATCACATCCAGCAAATGGATATATTATTACATCGTAATTGTGGTCTCCACTTATTCAGCACAATGGTGACAAGAATCAGAACTTCAAAACATCAGATTTTTTATGTTTATCCCCTTAAATGCTGCAGTTTATAAAGGATGTTCCATGATAGCAGTTGGCCTAACAATGGGCCCATGTCTTTCATAGGCATATCCTCAGCATGCTAGAGCATACTGTTCACAGCTTCTAGTCCCCTAGCAGGACCATTAAAAAAACAGTCTCAGGCAAGTGCCTCCTCAAGTCCTTGATTGTGGTCCTCTTTTCCACCAACTTGCTGTATATAATGTTGACTTGAATCCAGCCAGTGCTCCAATAGCTGCCCTTCTTCCTCGTGCACACTTTGACCAATTCTTTGGGAGAATTTTCATCTGCCTCTGTCCCAGACATGAACATTAAAAAAAAATAATAAAATAAAGTGAGTCTATAGCGGCACAAGGGATCTGTGAGTCTCAGTAACATAAGGAGGTCAATGTGATGCTAGAAGTGGTAACAAAAAGGCTTAGATAATTACTTAGGAAGTGAACATATAGTCAGGAGACAGTAGATCAAATAAGAAGACCAATGCATTCCCAGGTGAAGAATCCGAGTAAGATAAATGGTAAAAGAAGTGTTCCAAAAGAAGTAGATTTTTGTGGACAAGATATACAAAGAAATGATTGGCTCGAATCATAAGTCTGTAAGGAGTATTGAGTTTGAAATGAGGAGCACCAATCTCCCTGAAATTTAGTTGGGCGTTTCCTATAAGTGAATACAGTGCATTCAAATGGGATGATAGAGTTAACCAATGTCTTCCATTTACAAATAGTAAAAGGACGAGAGTCCATCCACCGTAATGCAATGGTCTTACTCGTGATTAACTCTTTCAGAAAAAAAAACTAACATGATGTAACACAAATATTCTTGCAATAAGCCAAATAAACACATCTGTGGAGTAAGTGGAATGACAGTGCCAGTTATGTCTTGAAGAGAAACTACTTCTTCCCAGAAGGAGAAGACATAAGGACACTCCCATATCATAAGCCAAAAATCTGATCTGGGGTGTGAGCACCACTGACAACGTGTAGTGCTAGAACGGCCCATTCTCTATTGTTGTACAGGAGTTAAAGGGGTTTCCCCATCTCAGACAATGGTGGCATATTGCTAGGATATGCCTCCTTGGTCTAATCGTTGTGGCTCCCACCTCTGGGACCCACACCCACATCTCGTAAACCCAGCCGGAAAAGTGAAGGAGGGCGCATCGCGCATGCATGGCTGCCCTCTATTCATTTTTATGGGGCCACCGAAAATAGTCAAGCTGTTTTCTTTGGCCACACAGTAGTGAATGGAAGCGATGGCCGCTTCAGATGACCCCAAAGATAAAAGTCTAAGGGGGTCAGATCGGGAGACCTTGGGGGCCATTCCACTGGCCCACGACGACCAATCCACTTTCCAGGAAACTGTTCATCTAGGAATGCTTGGACCTGACACCCATAATGTGGTGGTGCACCATCTTGCTGGAAAAACTCAGAGAACGTGCCAGCTTCAGTGCATAAAGAGGGAAACACATCATGTAGCAGTTGAATGGTCCCCAAGGTCTCCCGATCTGACCCCTTAGACTTTTTTCTTTGGGGTCATCTGAAGGCAATTGTCTATGCTGTGAAAATACGAGATGTGCAGCACCTGAAACTACGGATACTGGAAGCCTGTGCTAGCATTTCTTCTGTGGTGTTGCTATCGGTGTGTGAAGAGTGGGAGAAGAGGGTTGCATTGACAATCCAACACAATGGGCAGCACTTTAAACACATTTTATAAGTGGTCAGAAACTTGTAAATAACTCATGAAAGAATAAAGTTACGATAAAACCAAGCACACCATTGTTTTTCTTGTGAAATTCTCAATAAGTCACATGACCCTCTTCCCATTGAAAAAACTAAAGTTGGATCCAAAATGGCTGACTTAAAAATGGCCGCCATGGTCACCACCCATCTTGAAAAGTTTCCCCCCCCCTCCTGAATACTAATGTGCCACAAACAGGAAGTTAATATCACCAACCATTCCCATTTTATTTAGGTGTATCCATATAAATGGCCCACCCTGTAGATCTCATTACTGACATCTTTCACGTGGTCACTACATGCACTCTCTTCTGAACACAATATTGTGTGCAGTCCGCACAGTGAACTGTCTCACTTTTCCCACACAGATTAGTAGAGTGTGACGACACAGTGGGGGAGATTTATCAAAACTAATGCAAAGGAAAACTGGCTTAGGCTACTTTCACATTAGCGGCAGCCCTCTCCAACAGGCTGTTCCGGCTAGTTCACGTGTGCCGCCGGAAGTCTGCTCCGGGCGCATTCACTATAATGTTGTAGTTTTTTTCTGGCCGCCTCTTGGCATTTTGCCGTTCTGCAGCCGGACCTCCGGCCTGCCCCCATTATAGTGAATGGGGCGGGCTGGAGGTCCGGCGGCATGTGTGCCCTAATGGCAGCATGGATCCGGCAGGCTGTTCACCTGCCGGAACAGCCTGCTGGAGAAGGCTGCCGGTAATGTGAAAGTAGCCTTAGTCGCCAATAGCAACCAATCAGATTCCTCCTTTCATTTTCCAATGGAGCTGTGGTCGTAATGTTTTCAGCTCATTTAGAGTTTTTTTTCAAATCTATGCCACAGAATAGGGGGTGAATAAAGTGTTTTTCTTTTTACTTTTTTTTTTTTTTTTTTTTTATATGAGAGTGCTGCCATTTTTTTTTATTCTTATATTGTCCTGTATTTGTCGCCGGATCCATTGGCCTGCACCTCCATATTTATATTTGGCCATATGTGCTGCCATTCTCATATATCTAATATATGAAGCTGAGAGTGTGTGTGTGTGTGTGTGTCCGCTAAAGGAATCCGCACCGCTGCAGCTACAATCACAAAATTTGGCACACATGTACATCAGGTGTCTGGGAAGGTTTAAGAACAGTTTTCATCTCTCCAGGACGTACCGTTCCTGAGATATTCCCAAAAAATGCATTAGCCAATAGTAGCCTGGTCACATGACCCTTATCAGCCAATAGAAGCTCACAGGCAGTCTCCACACACCAGGTTTCTATGACAACCTAGCCAGTTCACTGCTGTAGGTCTGCATTAAAGAGGCAGAGCACTGTGGATGACAATGGTAAAGGGGTATTTCAGTTACCATAAATATAACTTATGTTTTAGACTAATTCATCATCAGTCATTACCTCATAAAATGTAAATTTCACATATTTACTGTTCAGTAGTAATAAAAGATGTATTCTTCCACTGCTACCCACCTTCCTCCTAAATTACTATGGCATCGACCTGTAATTCAGGCCACCATCAAAAGAAGGACTTAAAATCCCTCCCCCAGATCCCACTAAGTCACGCCCCTGACTCAGTCAGGCCACGCCCCTTCCATGCCGCATTTGACCGGGATTAAAAATATAGATAAAAATATCCTTCTTTCAGCTGCAGGGGTGGGAGGAGGGTGACTTTCTCCCTGCAGCTCATTGCTCATACTGTACAGTGCTGCTGCTAAGAATGAGCTGTTCAAAAGGACATCCCTGTGTCCATCCAGGCCCTGCGCATGACGGAGGACAGGGAGTCTGAAAGCCAGACTGTCCAGCCTAAAACAAGACCTCTGGCCACCCTAGGGGCAGGCTGATGTTAGCGTGGCCAGATGTCCGGCTTTAGGCTGGACAGTCCAGTTTTCTGGCTACCTGTTCTCCGTCCGACGCAGTGCCTGGACAGACAGAGGGATGACCACCCTTTCAGTAGCTCACACTCAGACAGCTTCTCCTCCGTGTCTTCACAGAGCCAGGGGGTGTGGCCTCATGTTTAGTGGTGTGTCTTTATGGGAACTGGGGGCGCTGTTTCACGTTTGGGGGAATGGCTGGTGAGGTCTGGCTTTCTGGGGTGAAGACAGTGGCCACTCTAGCTGTGGAGGTCACAGTTAAAGGGGCGGGCTGCTGTGGAGGTCACAGTTAAAGGGGCGGGCTGCTGTGGAGGTCACAGTTAAAGGGGCGGGCTGCTGTGGAGGTCACAGTTAAAGGGGCGGGCTGCTGTGGAGGTCACAGTTAAAGGGGCGGGCTGCTGTGGAGGTCACAGTTAAAGGGGCGGGCTGCTGTGGAGGTCACAGTTAAAGGGGCGGGCTGCTGTAGAGGTCACAGTTAAAGGGACGGGTCGCTGTAGCGGTCACTGTTAAAGGGACGGGTCGCTGTAGCGGTCACTGTTAAAGGGACGGGTCGCTGTAGCGGTCACTGTTAAAGGGGCCGGCAGCTGTAGAGGTCGCTCTCAATATCTTTTAACGACACACACACACAAACAGTAAATGAAATAAATTAAATATACCCGGGCGAAGCCGGGTCCTTCAGCTAGAATATGTATATATGTGTGTATATATAATATATAAAGCTGAGTGTATGTATGTCCGCTAAAGGAATCCGCATTGTCGCAGCTACAATCACGAAATTTCGCACACAGGTACGTCAAGTGTCCGGAAAGGTTTTAGACTGGGTCCCAGCACTCTAGGACGTACCATTCCTGCGATATTATCAAAAAATGCATTAGCCAATAGAAGCCTGGTCACATGACCCTTATCAGCCAATAGAAGCTCACAGGCTGTTAGTCTATACAAACACACACACATAATTTCACACCAGGTTTCCATAACAACCCAACCATTTTCCTACACTGCTGTAGGTCAGCTTTAAAGGGGCAGAGAGCTGCGGATGACAATGTTAAAGGGGTATTCTGGTTAAATATAACTTATATTTTAGACTAATTCATCATCAATTATTACCTGATATAATGTAAATTTAACATTCACGTTTAGTAGTAATAAAACCGGACCTCTGCCCACTCTAGGGGCAGGCTGCTGTTAGGGTGGCCAGACGTCCGGTTTTAGGCCAGACAGTCTGGTTTTCTGGCTACCTGTCCTCCGTCCGGCGCAGTGCCTGTACGGACGCAGGGATGTCCACCCTTTCAGTTGCTCAGACAGCAGCGTTGTGCTGTCCTCTCAGCCCCAGTCAGTCACTAGAGCCCGCAGACATGGCTCCCTGTGGCTGACTGAGGGGGAGAGAAGCATCTGGCTGTCCCTAGCTCCTCTTCAGGTCTGGAACTACTTCTTCTCCTCCGTGTCTTCACGGAGCCGGGGTATGTGGCTTCATGTTTAGGGGTGTGGCTTCACGTTTCGTGACCGGTGAGGTCCGGCTTTCTGGGGTGAAGCCAGGGGCCACCCTAGTTGCTGTGGAGGTCACAGTTTAAGGGAAGGGCGCTGTGGATGTTACTGTTAAGGGGACAGGCTGCTGTAGAGGTCAATGTTAAAGGGGTGGGCACTGTGGAGGTCACTGTTAAGGGATGAAGGGACTGTGAAGGCCACTATTAAAGGGGCAGTGGGGTACTGTGAGGTCACTGTTGAGGGAGCGGAGTACTTTAACAGTCACTGTTAAAGGGACAGTCACTGTGGAGGTCTCTGTCAAGGGGGTCAGGAATGGTGGAGGTCAGTTAAGCGGACTGTAAATTATGGTCAGTGTTAAGGGGTGGGTGCTGTAGAGGTCGCTGTCAACGGGGTGAGGTGCTGTGGAACTCGCTGTTAAAGGGGCAGGCTGCTGTGACAGTCAAAGTTAAGGGGGTGGGCTGCTGTGGAGGTCCTATTTTAAGTACATGGGGCACTGTGGGGGGGTCATTGTTAAGGAGTCGGGGTGCTGTAGAGGTCACTCTTGATATCTTTTAACGACACACACACACACACACACACACACACACACACACACACACACACACACATTAAATGAAATAGATGAAATATACCCGAGCGAAGCCAGGTCCTTCTGCTAGTCTAATATTTAAAGCTGAGTGTGTGTGTGTTTGTATGTATGTCCGCTAAAGGAATCCAGACCAAAGCATTTACAATCATGAAATTTGGCACACAGGTACATCAGGTGTCCGGGAAGGTTTTAGACCGGGTCTCCGCTCTCTAGGGCGTACCGTTCCTGAGATTAAAAAAAAATAAAATACATTAGCCAATACAAGCCTGCCATACACACGGTCACATGACCCTCAGCCGGTAAAAGCTCGCAGGCCCTTAGTCTCCACATACAGTTTTACACCAGGTTTCTATAACAACCCAGCCATTTTTCTTCACTACTGTAGGTCAGCTTTAAAGGGGCAGGGTGCTGTGAATTAAACTGTTGAGGGAGAAGAGTGCTGTGCAGATCACATTCAGGCCACCCTCAAAAGACTGACTTAAAACCCCTGCCCCCAGGTCACGCTAAGCCATGCGCCCGACCTGGTTAGGTCACGGCCCTCCCTCCCCAGCCGACGTGGATTGAAGAAATGAACGTAAAAATCAACTTCTGTCAGCTGCATGGGTGGGAGGGAGGGTGACTTTCTCCCTGCAGCCCACGCTCAGACAGCATAATGCTACTGTGTGAGAGTGAGCTGTTCAAAAGGATATCCCTGTGTCCGTCCAAGCCCTGCGCCGAACAGGGAGTCTGAAAGCTGGACTGTCCTGCCTAAAACCGGACCTCAGGCCATCCTAGGGGCAGGCTACTTTGAAGTAAGGGGACGGTACGCTATGGAGGTCAGTGTTAAGGGGCAGATTGCTGTAGAGGCCAGTGTTAAGGGGGCGGGGTGTTGTGGAAATGACTGTTAAGGAGACGGGGTACTGTGGCGATCACTAATAAAGGCGGTCGCTGTGGAGGTCACTGTTAAGGGGACGAGGTGTTGTGGAGGTCAAATTTTAAGGGAACGGAGCTCTGTGGAGGTCACTGTTAAGGGGGAGGGTTATTGTGGAAATCGATGTTAAGGAGATGGGTACCTTGGAGGTCACAAAGGGGCGGCCACTGTGGAGGTCACTGTTAAAGGGGTGGGCACTCTGGAGGACTCTGTTAAGGGAGGAGGGGATTGTGGAGGCCTCTGTCAAGGCAGTTGCTGTGGAGGTAGAAACATAGAAACATAGAAGATTGACGGCAGAAAAAGACCACCTGGTCCATCTAGTCTGCCCTTTTATTATCCTTTTATTTTTATCTTAGGATAGATACATGTTTATCCCAGGCATGTTTAAATTCAGTTACTGTGGATTTATCAACCACCTCTGCTGGAAGTTTGTTCCAAGCTTCTACTACTCTTTCAGTGAAATAATATTTTCTAATGTTGTTCTTGATTTTTCCCCCAACTAACCTCAGATTGTGCCCCCTTGTTCTTGTGTTCTGTTTCTTATTAATAACACTTCCCTCCTGAACTTTATTCAGTCCTTTAACATATTTAAAAGTTTCAATCATGTCCCCCCTTTCTCTTCTTTCCTCCAGACTATACATATTAAGAACTCGGAGTCTTTCTTGATAAGTTCTATGCTTTAGACCTTCCACCATTTTTGTAGCTCTTCTTTGGACCCGTTCTATTTTAGCAATATCCTTTTGCAGGTGAGGTCTCCAGAATTGAACACAGTATTCCAGATGTGGTCTCACTAGAGCTCTATACAGAGGGATCATTATCTCCCTCTTTCTGCTCGTTATACCTCTAGCTATGCAGCCAAGCATACGATTTGCTTTCCCCACCGCCTGGCTGCATTGGTTACTCATTTTGAGGCTGTCAGAGATGACTACCCCAAATCCTTCTCTTCTGAGGTCTTTGTTAGCACAGAACTGCCAATACGATACTCAGATAGAGGATTTCTTCTCCCCAAGTGCATTATTTTACATTTGGAAACATTGAACTGAAGTTTCCATTGTTTTGACCACTTATCTAATGAAGATAAATCATTCTCCATATTACCGACACCTCCTGGAACATCAACCCTATTACACACTTTTGTGTCATCAGCAAACAAGCAAACCTTCCCTACCAAGCCGTCCCTTATGTCACTTACAAACATGTTAAACAGAACAGGACCCAGAACAGATCCCTGTGGCACCCCACTTGTAACCAGCCTCTGCTCAGAATACACTCCATTAACAACAACCCTCTGGTATCTGTCCTTCAGCCAACTGCAGATCCACTGAACTATCCAGGGGTTAAGTCCAATTTTTGATAACTTCTCTATCAGCTCTTTATGGGGAACCGTATCGAAAGCTTTACTGAAATCCAGGTAGGCGATATCCACAGCACCACCTTCATCCAGCACTTTAGTTACATAGTCAAAGAAATCAATGAGATTAGTCTGACATGATCGGCCCTCAGTAAAGCCATGCTGGTTTGGGTCCATCAAGTTGTTTATTGTTTATTGTTAGATGGTCAATTATCTTCTAATCTGTCAAGGGGGCTAGAAATGGTGGAGGTCAGTTAAGGGGACTGTAACCTATGGTCAGTGTTAAGGGGTGGGTGCTGTAGAGGTCACGGTTAAGGGAACGGGCCCCTGTGGAGGTCACTGTCAAGGGGGTGAGGTGCTATGGAACTCAAAAGGGCAGGCTGCTGTGGATGTCCCAATTTAAAGGGGTAGACTAATTCATCATCAATAATTACTTAATATAATGTTAGTTTCACATATTTACTGTTCAGTAGTTATAAAAGTAGTTTTCTTCCTCTGCTACCCACTGTGTTTCCTCATAAGTTACCATGGCATCGACCTGTAGTTCTGAGCCTTTATTAGGTCGAGCATGCTCAGTGTGTTGCTATCAATTCTCTAACTATATAAATGTCAGTTTGCTGCTGATTACTGAGAAGAGGGGACGTGACGGGACTGTATATCAGGTAGCCAATTAGTAAACAGCACTCATGAACAAGCATAAACTTACAGCAGGAAAGCTAGCGATTGTGGGGATTGTAGTTTTGTGAGGGAAGATCAGGCCATCAGCCATGACACTCTCGGTGTGTTGCAGGCTCACATAGAAGCTAGACAAATGGATTGCAAGGTAAATTGAAGCTCTGATTATATGTATAGGTATGGGTTCTGGTTGGGTCACAGCTTGCAGCCTTAAAGAAGAACTCCCGCAAAATTTTTTATTCTCTGATCTGTTAGAAAGGTGCATGATATAATCTGTAGTGGTTGTCATTTTCTTATCAGTGACTGTTTGTGAGTAAAAACCTCTCTTCTTATTGTAGCTGGGTCATGTGACCAACTCCCTGACCTCCAACTGACCCAGGACAGAAAGCCAGTAACTGCTCTCTTCATTCCTATGGGAGCCTCACTTTCAGTCTCATAGGAATACATAGAGAATTAGACTTCCTGTCCACACATAAGTCTCTGTGTGAGTTGGTGGGTCTAATTGCTGGTCACATGACACAGATAAGAAACTTCAGGATGATAGAAGTCAAAAATTCAGACACTGGTAAGAAAATGACATTCACTACAGATTACATCATGTACATTTCTAGCAGGACATGGAATAAAATTTTTGTCAGGAGTTCTTCTTTAACCCCTTCCCGACCAGCGCCGTACATGTACAGCGCTGCGGGAAGTGACTTCCCGACCAGCGCCGTACTACTACGGCGCGCTGATCGGGCGGGTGCAGGAGCTGCCCCCGATTAGCGGCGGGGGTCCGGCTGTGCCCAGTAGCCATTAACCCTACATGTGCTGCGGTCAGCTCTGACCGCGGCACATGCGATGCGGGCGGTGGGAAGGGGTTGCCATCGGGTCCCCGCGCTGCTGTGACGGGGACCCGATGGCTGAGATAGCAGCCGGATGCCTTCCTTAGGTATCCGGCTGCTATCTACGGAAGCCTGTGAGATCCAGCCCCCTGGATCTCACAGGCAGTGTGCTGGAAGTGTATTACATTGAGTAATACACTTCCAGCCAATGCATTACAATACAGAAGTATTATAATGCATTGTAAGGGGATCAGACCCCCAAAAGTGAAAAAAAGTGTAAAATAAGAAAGTAAAAAAAGTGAAAAAAATAAAGTCCCCCCCCCCCCCCCAAAAAAAAGTCATTTTTACAAAATAATATTAAAAAAATTGTAAAAAATAGTGAAAAAAAAGACATATTAGGTATGGCCGCGTCCGTATCAACCGGCTCTATAAAAATAACACATGATCCACCCTGTCAGGTGCACGCAGTAAAAAATAAAATAAAATGTGCTAAAACAGACACTTTTTTGTCACCTTCCCTTACAAAAAGTGTAATAGCAAGTGATCAAAAAAGCATACGTACCTTAAAATGGTACCAATCAAACCATCATCTTGTCCTGCAAAAACGATACCCTACCTGAGACAATCGCCTGAAAACTTAAAAAAATATGGCTCTTTGAAAATGGCAACACAAAAAGATTTTATTCTGTTCTAAAATGCATCTAATGTGTAAAACTTTCCAAAAATAAAAAAGTTAGACATATTGGGTATCGTCGTGTCCGTAACAACCTGCTCTATAAAAATATTACATGAGATGGCCCCCCGGGTGAATGCTGCAAACATTTTTTTTAAAAAACCATGCCAAAACAGCTAATTTTTTTTCACCTTGACTCACAAAAACTGTAATACCAAGCGATCAAAAAGTCTTATGTACCCCAAAATGGTACCAATCAAACCGTCATCTCGTCCCGCAAAAAATGAGCCCCCACATAAGACAATAACTCAAAAAATTAAAAATAAATGGCACCCGCAAACCAATCCATCAAAACCTGTTCTGCAAAATCCATATGGCGCTCCTTCTGTTTTGAGTCCTGCCATGTGCCCCCACAGCAGTTTACCACAACATATGGGGTGTTGCCGTATTCAGGAGAAAATGGGTAACAAATTATGGGGTGCTTTTCTCCTGTTACCTCTTGTGAAAATGAAAAATTTGGGGCTAAAGCAACATTTTATTGGAAGAAATGAAACTTTTCATTTTCACAGCCAAGTGTTTCCAAATTCCGTAAAACGCTTAGGGGGTCAAAGTGGCCAGTACCCCTCTTAATGTATTCTTTAAAGGGTGTAGTTTCCAAAATGGGGTCACTTTATGAGGGTTTCCACTGAAGGGGTATGTCAGGGTATCTCAATTACAAAATGGTGCCTAAAAACTATTCTAGCAAAATCTGCCTCCAAAATCCGTATGGCGCTCCTTTCCTTCTGACCACTGCCACAAACCCATAGAGACGTTTACCACCACATATGGGGTATTTCTGTAAACTGCAGAATCAGAGTAATGTATATTGAGGTTTAGTTTGCTGTTAACCCTTGCTGTGTTGCAAGAAAAAAATTATTAACATGAATAATCTACCAAAAAAGTGAAATTTTGAAATTTCACCTCCATTTTCCTTTAATTCTTGTGGAACACCTCAAGTTAACAAAGTTTGTAACAGCGGTTTTTTATAACTTGAGGGGTGTAGTTTCAAAAATGGTGTCATTTATGGGGGGTTTCATTATGTAAGCCCCTCAAAATCACTTTATATCTGAATTGGTGCTTAAAAAAATGGTTTTGGAAAATTTGGTGAAAATTTTAAAAATGGCTTCTAAACTTCTAAGCCCTGTAACGTCCTAAAAAAGTAAAATGACATTTACAAAATGATGCCAGCATAAAGTAGACATATGGGGAATGTAAAATAATTATTTTTGGAGGTATTACTGTGTATTTTGAAAGTAGAAAAATTGAAATTTGGAGATTTGCAAATTTTTCCAAATTTTTGGTAAAGTTGGGATTTTTTCATAAATAAGGGTGAAATATATTGACTCAAATTTATGACTGTCATGAAGTACAATGTGTCACAAGAAAACAATCTCAGAATGGCCTGGATAAGTAAAAGCGTTCCAAAGTTATTACCACATAAAGTGACACATGTCAGATTTGCAAAAAATGGCCCGGTCAGGAAGGTGAAAACAGGCCCGGGGTTAAAGAGGTTTTCCGAGTTATATATATTGATGACCTATCCTCAGGATAGGTCATCAATATCAGATCGGCGGGGGTCCGACACCTGGCACCCCCGCCGATCAGCTGTTTGAAGAGGAGGCGTGCGCCGTACCAGCGCTGCCTCCTCTTCATTGTTTACGTGCTGGCCGACACGGGGGTAGTGGTGAGTAGGTGTAATTACACCTCACCGCCCCATTCATTTCTATGGGAAGAATCGCTTCAATACAAGTCTATGGAAGCGATTCTTCCCATAGAAATGAATGGGGCAGTTAGGTGTAATTACACCTACTCACCACTACCCCCGTGTCGGCCAGCATGTAAACAGTGAAGAGGAGGCAGCACTGATACGGCGCGCGCCTCCTCTTCAAACAGCTGATCGGCGGGGGTGCCGGGTGTCGGACCCCCACCGATCTGATATTGATGACCTATTCTGAGGATAGGTCATCAATATATATAACTCTGAAAACCCCTTTAATGCAGTTTTTCAAAAATTAAGTTACTTTACCAGAATACCCCTTCAAAGAGACGGGGCACTGTAGGGGGGTAACAGTGTTAAGGGGCACAGTTTTTATTTTTTGTCTTTTACAATGTTCACCTGACAGGGTAGATCATGAGATATTTTATAGATCAGGTCGTTACGGATGCGGCTATACCAAATATGTCTATTTTTATTTTGGTTTTAGACCAGGGGTGCACAACCTTTTTTGGTCTGGGGGCTGCATTGTCACAACACTCTCTATTTCAAGGGGCCGCAAAAAAAAAAAAAGTCAATCAGTGCACGTCATTGGAGTAATAAACGGTTTGCACTCACTAATTTTGGAAACTTGTGGTTTTTAATATAACATTAAAATAGACCAAAATAGGATAAAACATTAACCCCTTCGCGCCCAGCGCCGTACATGTACGGCGCTGGGGCGATGCGGGCACATGGCCCCCGCTCGCGGGTGCGGCGGGCGTCATGGCCGGCAAGTCTCTGCTGTTTCTAACAGCAGAGACTTGCCGCTACTTACCGCCATCGGCGGCGTCTTCCTCGGAGATTAGATGCCGTGATGCCGGGTGGTGTACAGACACCCCGTGTGGCCAATCGGGGTGTCTGTACACCATATGAAAACTGTAATCCTCGCTGGTGAGGATTACAGTTTTCAAAGTGCAATTCTTATTCTGGCCACTAGATGGCAGGCCAGGATAAGAAATGAGCAATTCATGGATTTCTGAGTCTATAAAATCCATAATTGCTCATAAAGAAAAAAAAAAAAGCCACAATATATAAGCCCATATTTGAGCTTTCCAATAGTAAAAAAAAATTTAAAAAAAAATGTTAAAAAATATATAAAAAATAAAAAAGATGTAAAAGTTCAAATCACCCCCCTTTCCGTATAAGTAAAAAATAAATACCTAAATAACAATAAATATAGACATCATGGGTATCACCGTGACCGAAAACGCCCGTACTTTTAAAATATAAAAATAAATATTCCAATACGGCGAATTGTGTGGCGGAAAAAAGCGTCCAAATGGCGATTTGCCGTTTTTTTGTCGCTTTTTTTTTTCTAAAAAAAATCAAAAAGTCATACACACCCCAGAATGGTATCAATAAAAACTTCAGATCGTCCCGCAAAAAATGAGCCCCCATACAGCTCTGTACACATAAATACCAAAAAGTTATAGGGGTCAAGATTTGACAAGGAAAAAAAAAAAAAAAGGGCAACTTTCTAATTATTTTATCACTATGAAAACGCAGGAAAAACTATACATATTAGGTATTGCCGGATTCGTACTGACTTGTAGAATGAAAGTAATGGATCAGTTTTAATGCACATCGAACGCTGTAAATAAGAAACCCGTAGAACTGTAGCGGAATAGCGTTTTCTTTGCAATTTCACCCGGTTTGGAATTTTTTTCCCGCTTCCCACTACACCGTATGCAATATTAAATGATGGCGTTGGAAAGTACAACTTGTCCCGCAAAAAACAAGCCCTCATACAGCTATGTGAACAGAAAAATAAAAGAGTTATGGCTGTTTGAAGGCAGGGAGCGCAAAACGAAAATGCATGACCGAAAAAAGCTCCGGGCGCGAAAGGGTTAAAGATTAAATAAAATAGAATAACATAAAATAAATGTCTAATATCAGATGCCAATCTGCTGATGTAATATACATAAATCCTCCAGATCAAACGTGTAATAGTAAAGCATGTAGTAATCCTATTGATCCAAAGAAAGTATACAGTACTGTAATCCCATTAATTCTCTCCAGATGCACGGGTATATTGTAAATTAATAATTCACTCCAGATATACAGGTAAGTAGTAAATATGAATGTCCCCACCGATGCAGGCAACTGTAATTATAATGTAATATCTGGATTGCCTATGCAGGCTCTTACCACCCAGTGGATATGGCGCCGTATGGGAAGCCGGGTAGGGCAGTTGGCAATGTCCAAAGTCGATGTGGATCCAGTATCAGCGGACTCCCCGCGGACACTTACTCCAGTCTTGTCCCAGTCGTGCAGTTCTCTCTGGCGTATCTCCTCAATGTACAGCCTGTAGGGAGGTATAACATGTGACCAAGTCACGTGATCGGAGTTTCAAGCTGAGTCCTCCGGTCTCTGGATTCTATCAGAGTAATTATAGAGCGTTGCACTGTTGTAGCAGAGGTGGTCTTGTTCCCTTATATGGATATTGTATTCTGGGTCCGGACCCCAATATCTTGTACCATACCATACGCGTTTCGGAGAAAGCTATCTCCTTTCTCAGTGGCAATCAGAGGGGGGAGTTTGTCTCGCCTCTTTATATATCTGCGCTCATTTTTTTTTTTTTTGTTTTTTACCCATAAATTCCGGACTGGATCTGAAGACAAGTTTTAAGGGTCTATCCTAAATTTCTTGAAAATCCAGGGATTGGAATCCATCTTTCATGTATGCTCAATGTATATAATATAAAATAAATAGATATTGCACATTTTGAGTAACAAAAAAATCAAAAGAATAATAAATAATCTGTATGATGCCAACATAACGGAAAACGCATATATGTCATCCTTGCGTTTTTTATCATTTTCCTTATATATAATACAGTATGAGTCATAAATATAAAAGGAACTGTGTATGTGTGTGTGTATATATATATATATATATATATATATATATATATATATATATATATATATATAAACATTATATGCAGGGTGATTTTGGAGGTGACCGGCGAAGATCTGGTTGCTCACCCCCAAGGGTCGCATCATTGCTTCCTTTTCAGTTCTATTGATAGTCGGTAGCACATTCCTGATTACACAGGGAGATGTGCTGACGATTATCGTACATCTTTCATCCTGATAAATACGCAAATTAGCTGACAAATGAGTCTGCACGATTATACAGCCAGTTATCAGGAATGAGCACTCCTATGAACACTTGTTCCCAGTAATTGACCTGAATATCGTGCAGTGTAATAGAAACATAGAGATTTCCTGAATTTAAAAAAAAAAAGATTTTCAACATGTTCCCGCAGCATGGCCCTGAAACAGAAGATTCATATTCTCCTGTCGTCCTGCTGTCTCCATCTTCCGGTCCCGGAGCAGTTTACATCTGGCTGGCTTTGGGCATAGTCACATGCTTCGCTCCCGTTAATGACTGGCTTTAGTGGTGATGTGGTCATAAGCAACATTTTCCCGCTGCAGTCAGTTGTTCAGTTGTGCAGTGAGAGCAGCATGGAGCAGGAAAGTATGAATCTTCGGTTTCAGGGATTATGCTACAGACCCCTTTAAGTGGCGACATTTCCTTCCTGCCTCCTATTCACAAATGAGCTCTTTCCTTCACTGCAGAGTACGGCACTCACTGGTTATTACCGCCTCCTGCACCCCCAGATATACTGTAGGTGCCCTGCAATAACCAGTAAGCACTTTCCCTGAGGGCTCATGCATACAGCCATTGTTTTGGTCTGCATCTGATCTGCATATTTTGCGGATCCATTTACTTAAATGGGGCCGCAAAAGATGTGGACAGCACTCTGTGTACTGTCCACATCCATTACTCCGTTCCGCAAAATGCAGAACACACATGGCTGGTATCCGTGTTTTGCGGACTGCAAAACAAAGCACGGTGGAGTGTATGCGGCCTTACTAGCCGGGAAAGCATTTATTGGTTAACCCTTTTAATAACCAGGCCTGAAAAGGCCTTAAAGGGGTATTCAGGTTACCATAAATATAACTTATATTTTAGAGGAATTCATCATCAATAATTACCTAATATAATGTAATTTTAACATATTTTACCGTTCACTAGTTATAAAAGTAGTTTTTTGTTTGTTTTTTTCCTCTGCTACCCACTGTGTTTCCTCATAAGTTACCATGGCATCGACCTGTAGTTCTGAGCATTTGTTAGGTCGAGCATGCTCAGTGTGTTGCTATCAATTCTCTAGCTAAATGTCCTGTGAAATAAAGGGAGTGTCAGTGTGCTGGTGATTGGTCAGTAGAGGGGGCATGTGTGGGTGGGAATATCAGGCAACCAATTGATAAACATCAACACTCGCAACAGGAAAGCTAGTGATCGGGAGGTTTGTAGTTTTGTGAGGGAAGATCAGGAGCCATGATACTGAGTGTGCTGCAGGCTCACACAGGAGCTAGACGAATGGATTCCGAGGTAAATTGAAGCTCTGGTTATATGTATAGGTATGGGTTTTGGCTGGGTTACAGCTTGCAGTCTTAAGGCAGTTTTTCAAAAATTAAAGGGGTTGTCCGGGTTGAGCTGAAACAGAGCAGAGCTGAACCCGGACCTACCCTTACTTTCACCCAGGCAGCCCGCCTGACTAATTAGCGCAGGGCAAGGGCATTTAGCCCGGTTCCAGTGACGAACCGGACTCTGCCGGGCGGAGGCTTCTGCCCGGACTCTGCCGGCGCTGATGGGCGGGCTTTAGCCAGTATAACGGCTAGGGCAGCGCTAAAGCCGGCCCATTACAGCCGGTGACGTCACCGAACACACTGCCGGGCGGAGGCAGTGTGTATAATATAAACAAAAAACCCTTGCCCTGCGCGATCCAGCGCAGGGCAAGGGAGGGCTTCGGAGCATGAAATGCTCCGATGCCCTAGTCAGGCGGGCTGCCTGGGTGAAATTAGGGGTATGTCCGGGTTCAGCTGTTAACCTGGACAACCCCATCAAGTTACTTTACCGAAATAACCCTTTAATGGACAGTCACTGTTTTGTGATTTAGCGCACGTGGTTCAAACACTTGTAACTTTTTTATTAGTTGGACTACCAAAATAAATTTTGCAGCTTTTTATTACATGACACAGGGCTTTTAACCCCTTCCCGACCAGCGCCGTACATGTACGGCGCTGGTGCGGGGGACATGACGCCCGCTCGCGGGTGCGGCGGGAGTCATGGCCGGCAAGTCTCTGCTGTTTCTAACAGCAGAGACTTGCCTCTACTTACCGCCATCGGTGGCATCTTCTAGGCCCTTCTGATGCCGTGATCGAGTGGGCAATCGGGGTGTCTGTACACCATGTGAAAACTGTAATCCTCGCTGGTGAGGATTACAGTTTTCAAAGTGCAATTCTTATTCTGGCCACTAGATGGCAGGCCAGGATAAGAAATTAGCAATTCATGGATTTATCTCAGTCTAGTAAATCCCTGATTGCTCATAAAGAAAAAAAAAACACAATATATCAGCTCATATTTGAGCTTAAAAATAGTCAGAAAAAAATTTAAAAAATATATATTATATTTATAATATAAATTATATATTTGTTAAAAAATATATAAAAAATATATAAAAGTTCAAATCACCCCCCTTTCCGTATAATGAAAAAATCAATACCTAAATAACAATAAATATAGACATCATGGGTATCACCATGACCGAAAACGCCCGTACTTTTAAAATATACATAAAAAAAAAAAATTCCAATACCGCGAATTGTGTGGCGGAAAAAAGCTTCCAAATGGCGATTCGCCGGTTTTTGTCGCTTTTTTTTTTTTTTTTTTTCTAAAAAAAAATTAAATAAAAAGTGATCAAAAAGTCATACACACCCCAGAATGGTATCAATAAAAACTTCAGATCGCCCCGCAAAAAATGAGCCCCCATACAGCTCCGTACACATAAATACCAAAAAGTTATAGGGGTCAAGATATGACAAGGAAAAAAAAAAAAAGGGCAACTTTCTAATTATTTTATCACTATCAAAACGCAGGAAAAACTATGCATATTAGGTATTGCCGGATTCGTACTGACCAGTAGAATGAAAGTAACTGGTCAGTTTTAATGCACATCGAACGCTGTAAATAAACCCGTAGAACTGTAGCGGAATAGCGTTTTTTTTGCAATTTCAGCCGATTTGGAATTTTCCCACTACACCATATGCAATATTAAATGGTGGCGTTGGAAAGTACAACTTGTCCCGCAAAAAACAAGCCTTCATACAGCTATCTGAACAGAAAAATAAAACAGTTATGGCTGTTTGAAGGCAGGGAGCGCAAAACGAAAATGCATAACCGAAAAAACCTCCGGGGGTGAAGGGCTTAAATATATTTTTTTAGTTTTATTAGGGGAACTATTCCTTTTTTTTTTTTTGGCATTTTTATTCAAACTATAGCTCATTATTTAAATATGCAAATTATTAGAATTAGTTCCCTATATGTGTTGGATCGTTTTATTATAAAATATGTTTCACATGAATGGGATGTCCATAACCTTTAACAGTATGCATTCCACATGTAACAATTCTGGAGCTTCCATTCTTATGGCTCTATGCTGTGCCATTCCTTTATTATTTCTACTCGTAGTTATGAATGAGTTGCTAGCAGTCTGCAGTAAGGGTTCAGAGGTGGAGGTGTGTACCTGCACATGCTCACTCTATCCAAACAGTGCTGCCAATCAAACTGTGCAAGTACACCCGCGCCCCAACTGGTTACCATCCTTCTGTACCCTTACCGCAGACTGCTAGCAATTCATTCATAACTTCTAGTAGAAATAATGACGGAATGGCACAACATAGAGCCATAAGAATAGATGCTCCAGAATTATTACATGGTGAATGCATGAAGCTATATCTGGACTTCTCCAAAGCATTTGACACTGTACTACATAAAAGGTTATTATATAAAATGAGAATGCTTGGCCTGGCAGAAAATGTCTGTATGTGGGTAAGTAACTGGCTCCGTGATAGAAAACAGAAGGTGGTTATTAATGGTACACACTCAGATTGGGTCACTGTCACTAGTGGGGTACCACAGGGGTCAGTATTGGGCTCTATTCTCTTCAATATATTTATTAATGATTTTGTACAAAGCTTGCACAGTAAAATATAAATTTTTGCAGATGACACTAAACTGTGTAAAGTAATTAACACAGAAGAGGACAGTACACTGCTACAGATGGATCTGGACAGATTAGAGGCTTGGGCAGAGAAGTGGCAGATGAGGTTTAACACTGACAAATGTAAGGTTATGCATATGGGAAGGAATAATACAAGTCACCAGTACATACTAAATGGTAAAACACTGGGTAACACTGACATGGAAAAGGACCTAGGAATTTTAGTAAACGGCAAACTAAGCTGTAGAAACCAGTGTCAGACAGCTGCTGCCAAGGCCAATAAGATAATGGGTTGCATCAAAAGAGGCATAGATGCCCGTGATGAGAACATAGTCTTGCCACTTTACAAATCACTAGTCAGACCACACATGGAGTACTGTGTACAGTTCTGGGCTCCTGTGGACAAGGCAGACATAGCAGAGCTGGAGAGGGTTCAGATTAGAGCAACTAAAGAAATAACTGTATTCACCTAAATAGACCTGGCCAATATATCACACACCAAGTTCAAATATTAACCTACACAACAAATGGTGTGAACAGCTCGAATCCAAAACAAGTAAGAAACCCAAATTAATTAATAAATAGAAAACTTTATTGAAAAATCATTAAAAACATGATTCAATTTAAAATCAGGAGAATCCACATATGTAGGGGAGGAAAAGAAAGGGTTAACATAAACCTGCAATACATGTGGGGGGCACATACACGTACAGATTAGCCAGACTTGAAGAACACGTAATAACATCCAAGTGGACGCAGCCCCATTAAAGAGAGTGCACAAAATTGTGCATGGGCTGCAATAAATATCTGCAACAAAGCTGGCAATAGTAAAATTACATAACAAAAAATAATGAAAGCATTGTAACAAGCATGCCTGAACAGAGGTCTCCCCCACCCCCACCCCCCCACTCGCCCAACGCGTTTTGCCAATGGTGATTAACATTAGTAACATATGTTACTAATGTTACTATGTTGTTAAAACAGGTATTTTTAATTTGGGGAAAGGTGGATGATTTGAAAAAAAAAATAAAAAAAAAATATATATATATATATACTGTATATATAATTTATTTTTTTACTTATACAAGTAATGAGCCTGAAAGCCTAGAACAGGCTCAGGCTCATTACTGACATGGATTACATGGAACACTTCCCCAATATCCGCCGGGGGGGAGGTATTCCTGCCCGTGAAACACGCGCTTCTGGCTTCCTGGCCTCTCAGATGCCGTGGTCACATTTGAAGTGGGTAAGGTTAAGTGGAATATCAAAAGGGATCTCATCATAGTGCGAAATACTCTCACCTGCTGTCCAAACCTGTAAGACTAGTTTGTGGAGTGATAGTAAAGGTCTAGGATTGCTGGAAGACAGGGTTAGAAAAGACTACAAGGAAGGGTCATTCAAGTAGTAGGCCTGGTGATGATGGCTATTACAGGGTGTTTCTAACAGAATCTGAGACCTAATATAATGGAGCTGACCTGCAAGGTAATTAAGGTGAAAGTCGGGGAGCGTCATGCCATGACCGTTTTAGTTTAGCTCTATTTTGCTCCTATATAAAGGGCGGGAGAAGGGGGTGTAAGGACCCAAAAAAGAGGCTGGAACAGGTGACTAAGCTTATAGATATTTCAGCAGTATTATCAGCTTTATTGGGTTTATATGACCTGAAATAGGAAGAGAGCTTCAGATTTTGAACTTATACTTGATATGAGAGCTAAGGAAAAATATTTATATCTAAATCGTGGATGTTAGTAATAACGAGATGCATGAATTCACTACTGGTAAACCGTGTTAAATAAGTCAGAGTAAAGCCAATTTTTCCCAATTAATGCATAAGCCAGAATACACTCCAAACTCCTTAATCATGGCAGTGGCCCTTGTGAGGGTATCACTATTGGAGGACATAAAAAGTATCATTCCATCGGCAAATAGGCCAGTTCTACCCTCTACACCGCCCAAGGATATCTCCTTATAATTCAAGTCCTAACATATAAGTAGGTCTAGGAGCTCCACCTACCTAGTTCCCCTGCCCAGAGTTAAATAGGAAGAATACCATTGACAAGGACTTGAGTACGCAGGGACATATAAAGCATACACACTCCCTGAACAAAATTCAATCGGAATCCAAATCTTTGCAGATATTCTCCTTTTGTAGTAAACTGTAGGACTTCCTCCTGCCATCAGCACCCCTCCACCAGGCTTCTGCTTGAGGCCTCATGCAAACGAACGTGTGCCGGCCATGCCCGTGCTGCGGACCGCAAATTGCGGTCTACAATGTACGTGCACCGACTGTGGGGCTGCCACATGCGGATTGCAGACCCATTCACTTGAATGGGGTCTGCGATCGGCATCCGACCGTCCGCACCGTAAAAAATAAATAAAACCTGTTCTATTTTTGTGCGGAGGCACAGACAGAAACGCCAAGGAAGCACTCCATAGTGCTTCCATGGGGTTCTGATCCGTGCTTCCAAGTGAATGGATCCGTACATGACCAGTGTCCGTGTATTGCGGACCCGCTGTATGCGGGCCACAATACGGCCAGGCAGCGGCCGTGTGCATGAGGCCTAACTTCCTGAAAGGCGCTGGAGCGATGGGCAGACATGACGAGCGCGTGCATCGGGCGTCGTGGCTGGCGGGTCTCGGCTGTTTCGCAGTCATTAAAGCCTTTAGATGCCATGATCGAGTGAGATCATTTAAAGGGTGAAAATCCCTTCTTACCGGCATCCTCTGTGACCAGGTGAGGATGCCGGTAATTGAATATAATGCTCTAGGTCTCGCTGGAGAGACCAAGGGTATTGAAACTGCAATTCTTATTTTGGCCAGCAGGTGGCATACCAACATAAGAAACGAGCAATTCTGAGCAATAAATGGATGTACAAAATCCATGATTGTGCAGAACTAAAAAAAAAAGATTGGATTTTGTAGGCTCAAATACGAGCTTCAAAATCATAACAAAAAAAGTTAAAAAAAACAAATATAAAAAATATATACTGTATTTTTCACTGCATAAGACTCACTTTTTTCCCCAAAAAAGTAGGGGGGGAAGATGGCCGTGCGTCTTATAAAGCGAATACTACTGAGCGCTTCCATTATGGATGCGCTCACTAGTATGCATTAGGTGCCTGGAAGTGCTCCAGATACCCACCCTCCTGCGCCGTGGCTCCGCTCCGGGTCCAGCGCTCCCTTGTCTTCTCCTGCCGGTGCTGCACTGTCCTGGCCCCATACAGCGTCAGGACGTAGTGCGCGCACTATGACCTGACTCTGCACACATTCAGGTCACAGTGCAGTGCGGGCAGGAGAAGACAAGGGAGCGATGGACCCAGAGTGGAGCCGCGGCGCAGGAGAGGTAAGAGAAGTTTTTTATTCTTATGGGGTCTGATTTGAGGTCTGAGTGGGCTGATCAGAGGTCTGATGGGGGCTTGAGTGGGCTGATCAGAGGTCTGATGGAGGGCTGATATGGGGGTCTGATGTGATGTCCTGAAATTTATGGGGGATCTGATATGAGGTCTGATGAAAAATATTTTTTTCTTATTTTCCTACTCTAAAATCTGGGGTGCGTCTTTTCGGGTGCATCTTCTCAAGCGAAAAATACGGTAAGTTTAAATCACCCCCCTTTCCGTAGAATAAAACAAATAAATACATAAATAACAAAAATATAGACAATGGGTATTACCGCGACCGAAAACACCTTTACTATTAAAATTTTAAAATATTTTTCCAATGCGGCGAATGGCGTAACGGAAAAAAGGGTCAAAATGGCCAATTAGCAATTTTTTCATCGCTTCTCTTACATTTTTTTTTAGGTAATAAAATGTGATCAAAAAGTCACACACTCCAAAATGGTATCAATAAAAACTACAGATTGCCCCACAAAAAATGAGCACCCACACAGCTCAGTAGATATAACTATAAAAAAAAAGTTATGGGGTCAGAATATGGTGATGTAAAAAAAAAGTTTGCATTTATCTTTACATTATTTAGATATAAAAACCTATACATATGATTACAATGATACCACATATGGAACGCCGTGAGTCGCCCCCCCCCCCATCCCATTAAATGGTGGAGGAATCGCGTTTTTTTTTTTTTTTTTTTTTTTTTCAATTCCAACCCATTTGGAATTTTTTTTCCTGCTTCCCACTACATTGTATGCCATATTAGAAATTGCTTGTCCTGCAAAAAATAAGCCATCATACACCTATGTGAACGTAAAAATAAAAAAGTTATGGCTCAAGGAAGATGGGGAGAAAAATGAAAAGGCAAAAACAGAAAAACCTCCAATATCCTAAGGCTTTATCCCATGAAAAGTGTTATTATGTAATGAACAGGAGACCCAAGTGAAGTATTATTGCACCATACTGGTGAGAATAATATTCCTTTTTTTTTAATGTACATTCCATTTTCCTCTCTATAGTGCCCCCTGCTGTTTATCCTTCTGATCCACCTTCTCCTGCATTCAGTGGTGCTCTAAAACATGTTCAGTAGCTTCCCTGCTCCCTTCCCCCGTTCACTGCTGACATAGTGATGTCATAGATATAAGATATTACCGTTCTTGCACAGTTGCTTTGAAGCAAACCTTAATAACATTTTACTGTTTTTTTTCATTACAGATACAATCAAGGACTTAAAGCACAAGCTGCTGAAGATATCCAGAAATCAGAGCATTAATTTTATTAACCTCATATTTTTTTATTTAACATCTAGCAAGTCCTAAATCCTAAAAAATGTTAGAATAAAATATTTTAGGATTGATTTTATTGAACTTCTAGTGTATTATATTAATAAACAATAATAATATTTCTCTGTTCCTCATTCTATTTTATTTACTGCTTTTTTTGTTCCTTACATGCTACTCTATCAATTATACATTTAAATTTTTTTATTAAAGCAAGTTACACTAGGGTTACCTGCACACTGGTTGTGAATGTGCGTTACATCTGTAAGACTTTCTGTGCGTTTGTGCACCCAAACCGCTCCAAAAAAACACAATTGCTAACGGTGTTCAATCCACAAAGTGTACGTGAGATTTACAGAGATACACAGAAAAAATGGGAGTATTCCGCAGTGTGTGCAGGTACTCTAAGATGTAAATGGCATTTTTTTGTTATATGCTATACTGCTTTAAGCTCTGTTCACATAATGCTTGAACCTTCCATCTGAGGTGTATATCACAGGATTAGACAGAACTGGGTAGACATTGAAATATGTTTAAAAAAATACAGACCTGTATTGTTATGCATCCCTTTATATAATTTCATAATCTAGATATATTCTATACAGCAAAACAGGGACTGAACTACTGCCTTTAAAGGGGTTATCTTACCCCTGAAATGCCCCCCTCCCCATATGCTCTGGCCCCTCACACACAATATACTTACCTTGCTCCCCGGCACCCTTGTCGCTCCTGGTCCGCGCATGGCCACCGCTTCTTCTCCCCGGGGGCGGCAGCCAATGGCAGGTGGTGACAAGCATCCTTAGCATTGCGGGTGACGCTAGGGAGGCTCCTCCCCGTTGCCATTGGCTACTCCTGATGACACTGGATGTTTTCAACCGCGCACGGGGAGAAGCAGTGGGGGGAGCAAGTTGAGTATATTGTGTGTGTGTGAGAGGCCTGGGCATATGGGGGGGGCACACACGTACCAAAGACGTATTTTACTTGCTGGATGAACATTACATTCAGCACTACCACACATACAGGACTAAACAGCATTACATACCTATTACATCCTTCGCCCCACAGGTGACGTATCCTCTAAATTTAGATGATCCCTTTTATCATCATCTCCCTTTGGCCCAGACAGTGCATGACAATTTCTTCCAGCCGCATCTTGTGTCTACTGAATTTGCCACACAGACATCTTACATTTCTCACTTTTTCTTCCTCCTTCTCATCCTGGTACCTCAACTGTGTTATCCTGCTACTGCTATTGTGCCTCCCAATGCCACCAAAACTATACTGCAAAAATAGTACCATTCAGATTTTATAGTATTATTAAAGTTGCACCAATAGTAACATAGTTTTTAAGGCCGAAAAAAGACATCTGTCCATCCAGTTCGGCCTGTTTTCCTACAAGTTGATCCAGAGGAAGACAAAAAAACCCTGTGAGGTAGAAGCCAATTTTCCCCACTTTAGGGAAAAAAATTCCTTCTCGACTCCAATCAGGCAATCAGAATAACTCCCTGGATCAACGACCCATCTCTAGTAACTATAACCTGTAATATTATTACCCTCCAGAAATACATCCAGGCCCCTCTTGAACTCTTTTAGTGAACTTACCATCACCACCTCCTCAGGGAGAGAGTTCCATAGTCTCACTGCTCTTACCGTAAAGAATCCTCTTCTGTGTTTGTGTACAAACCTTCTTTCCTCCAGACGCAGAGGATGTCCCCTTGTCACAGTCCTGGGGATAAATAGATCATGGGAGAGATCTCTGTACTGACCTCTGATATATTTATACATAGTTATTAGATCTCTCCTCAGTCGTCTTTTTTCTAAAGTGAATAAGCCTAATTTTGATAATCTTTCTGGGTATAGTAATAATTCTTTCCCAGAGAGCCATCATTAGTAATAGTGCCCTACAGTGCCACCAATAATAAGTCTTCCCTAGAGTGCCCCATTAGGAGTGCACTCCATATTGTGCCAAATAATTGCCACCATTGTGCACACAGTAGTAATAAGGGTTCTCTATAGTGCCCCTAGTATTTATAATGCCTCTCAATAGTGTCCCCTGTAGTTATAATGCATCTTCCCCTATGAGTTAAAATGTCCCCTATAATGCCCAAGTAGTTATAATGCCCTCTTGTAATGCCCCTGATCCATACAATTCCCCCAAAGTGACAAAACAAAAAATCACTTACACTGGGATGCAGGCCTCTTACAGCATGAGTTGCCTGCAGGTGGTGGAAATTACATCATCGAGCAGCATGCGTGATTGATGCATCCTTTAATAGCCTTTAGGCCTAGTGGCCTGTAAACTATGAGAGATTTATGGCGGGGTAGGGAACCATTCGACTGTATTGTCGTCCTCAGGACAGCAATACAATTAAATGTGTGGGAGTAATGATGTTTGGTCCTCTGGGCAAAACATCAGGGGCCATAGACCTGGATGTTTTGGCCTAACTACTCCCCTGTGTGTTTCAGACATGGCAGATACATCCTATCACATCAGGGGCTGAACTCACAATGGCATCTGCTTCAGAGCTAACATGTAGCCTGATAGACCCGTCAATATCCTTTTTCCTGATTGGCTGTCAGGCTGACTGCAAAGAACTATGGGCATGAGATCCTCCATCTTCATCCTTCCTGCCCTATTTCCTTCACTAATGCACTGGATTTCAATTGTAAAAAGGCGGGCACTGTTTTGCTCAATTTGTCTGAGAAGAAACAAATTGCAAAACTTCAGTTTCTTTTGGAAGAAAAATTTGTGAAATTCATGACCAATGTGATTTAGATTTCAGTGCTAATTGATTTCTGTGCTGTTGTGGTATCAACAGGATATTTCAAACAATGCATGATTTGTTTTTTAATCAGAAAGACTGGCAAGCAAGCGCTTTCAAAGGAAGTCTGCAACCTCCGTATCCAACTGTTTGCATAGACACATGGCTGTAGTTCACCTGATTAAACCAATTTTTTTCTTTTGTTTTTCTGAGGCTATGTTTACGATTTCTTTTTAATTTGCAAATTTGGGGTTTGTTTTAAAGATGGTGTAACTGTTGCTGTCACTGCAAACCTATGTGTAAAGGCTTAGATTGACAGTGCTGTCATAGTGGCAGCCCGTGCCTACCGCATCTCTGCTCCCAGGCATGGCTGCCTTACTGCTCACCTGCCTGGACCTGCGAGCGTTTCTCCTCTACGGTGGCCCTGCCAGAATAACTCCACTTTTCCCTGCAAGCTGCAGCCTGCTCCTTGCTAGCATTCTACTCCTTCATGCAGTCTGAGCTCTGCTCCTGCTTGGATTATTGTTTTGCCTGATCATTTAGTGCTTCACATCGGTGTCTTTTGGTCAGCTGTCACCTAAACAGAGACTATTCCAAAAGGTAGCAGCTTGGTGGTTCTGCTGCATCAGAGTCCAGATCCCTGTACAGGGGTTAAAAGGTGAAGACCAGGGAGAACACATAGATAATTCCGTAGCTCAGTCATACCTGTTTGTGACACAGTGAATCCACATTTGCTTCATAAGTGCCAGGCAATGGCAAAGTGGAAAGCAAAAATGTAAGTTGTGTACAATAATAGCAGCAGTGACAACCTATCTGTAAAATACGCCAAATTTGCTAATAAAAAATTATGAAAACTTGGAATGAGCGACTGGAGCCTTGGATGAAGAAAGAGTGCTTAAAGGGAACCTGTCATCTCCGAAACACCCCCTGAACTAGAGTAAGCGTTGTATAGTGTAAGTGATGCTGAATCCGAATATGTAAGTTTTATCTTCATACTCACTTCCATTCTGACGCTGTGCTCCCACAAACCAGCAGTAAAATGCACTCACTGGACTCTTCTTTGAGTCCTCTCCATTATATGAGTGAGCACCGGAGTCCAGTGAGTGCATTTTACTGCTGGTTTGTAGGAGCAGAGTCGTAATGGAAGCGAGTATGAAGATAAAACTTACATATTCGGATTCAGCATCACTTACACTATACACAGCTTACTCTAGTTCAGGGGGTGTTTCGGAGATGACAGGTTCCCTTTAAGTTAGGCGAACAACAACTGTGTAGCTGGTGACAGACTCCCTTTAACATCCCATGATATATATGGGTCATGAGTAAGTGCTAGTCTGCGCAACATGGCAGATATATCTGTCACTGACTGCAACTGTCATAGTGTGTTTAATACACAGTTAAAAAATTTTAACAACAGATTGCTATGATTGTTCAAACAGATCTGACTGACCAATCATATAAACACAGATGCTTGACGGTACAGGAAAACATTCCCTCATTTTGCTTTGATAGAGAGTGTCCAAGTTCAGATCTTGTTGTGATTGCTGGCAAGATCTATTTTCTCACTGGATTTGGTAATGCCACTTCATGTGCTGCAACATAACCGTGATACCTGTGTTTGGTTTGCTTATTTTAATCCTGCAGATCTTGCACACAGCAATGCTTTTGTCTGCCGGCACTGTGGATAAAAACTGCCATATATGAGACAGGTCAGGTCACACTCAAGGAAGTTTAGGAGTAGAAGCAGGAAATGGTTCCCACGCCAAATATACCAATGGAAGAAAAGTTCCTGCACTCCAAAGATTGCTTAAATCAAGAAGTTTTTTATTTTTCTTAATGTGCTTTAATAAGAGCAGTGTTCTGAGAACGTTTTCGGCAATATAGCCTTTTTCAATATGCTGTAGAGGTATATATACACATATGAGTGTTAGCAATCAAAGCAAAAATGTCATAAGAGTACAAAATAAAGGTTATACTATATTGACCTATATGTCTGTTGAAACTACGAAGAAACCAGGTTACATCACCTAGGAATTTCAATATACAGTATAATGTTTGTATCATGGCTTAGAGTAACTTTGTGAGGCCTATGATATAACAGTTTATAACAGCTGCTGCCTATTACCCACTGCGCACTGCTTCTTTAGCCTGGTGTAGCAACCGGAATTCCGGCATTCGTTTCATCGGTAACTCACGCTCTTCACAGGTACGGTCATGCACTCCATTGTACTCTGGTATCCCTACTACCTTCTATTCTGTTACTCTTTCTCTCTCTGTCCATCTGGGCCACACTCTCACATCATGGCATCCATTTCCTCTCTCCACTCCATTAGCATATTTGCATTATGTTACTGAGTTTACTTGTGGACTATTGATATATAACTTCAAGTCGTTCATCTATATTTCCAGTCTATGCTTTATACGTGTTATAGCCAGCTGTAGTCCTAACCTTTGACGGCTACTCCAAACTGTTGTATCATAGGCCTCACAAAGTTACTCGAAGCCATGATACAAACATTATACTGTATATTGAAATTCCTAGGTGATGTAACCTGGTTTCTTCGTAGTTTCAACAGACATATACGTCAATATAGTATAACCTTTATTTTATTTTGTACTCTTATGACATTTTTGCTTTGATTGCTAACACTCATATGTATACCTCTACAGCATATTGAAAAAGGCTATATTGCCGAAAACGTTCTCTGAAAACTGCTGTTATTAAAGCGCATTAAGAAAAATAAAAAACTTCTTGATTTAAGCAATCTTTGAATATATGAGATACCCACACAGAGCTAGCAGCAGCCAAGCTTGGCCTTGGTTTGGCATGCTTTGAGTCTGCGCCCACAGGCTCAGCGGCATCCTCAGTTACTGAGCTGACCACAATAGAAGCAGATCTGGCCCTGTCAGATTTTTGGTAGGCTTTGGCCTTACTTGGATCAGGTCAAAGTAGTGGGGCTAGTCTTGATAAATACAAGAAATGAAATATGTGCAGACTGTAGTAGCTTGATTACAAATAGAGATAACTATGGGCATATGTAGTATGATAGATGTATGCTTGCCTGGATGTTTATTATATATAGATAATGGCAGGATTTATGGCCTATAATAAACCTGTGTGTGTATACATTAATGGATAAAAAAATATAAGCATGAACGTTAAAAAACATTGGATAAAATAATGAGGATGGAATCAAAGGAGTCACGTTGATTTGAATAATAAATGTTTGATGATTTTTGTAATAAATGACTTGAAAACAACAATCATGTATAACTGTTTGAATAGATGGAAACTATATTGGTACAAAATCCAATTTAACAATTAATAAACTAGTATTATGACGCTGAAAAACTTATGATTGTGTGTAATTGATTAATGGATAAATGATTGGGGATGTGAGTAGTTGACTCTGTTAAAAGGAGTACTATGAATAAAGAGCAAAACTGGGACATGAATGGAGGAAATAAAGTCTTGTGATCTGTGATATTATGGATGAATGGAAGAAATAAATTATTTTGTCACAAATAACCAATTATAGTGATAAAAAAACAACAGAGTATAGAATGCGATAAAATAGTAAATACAATCATGAGAGTTAGGACTCATGCACACAAACGTTTTTTTCCGTGTCCGTTCCGGGTTTTTTTTTTTTTTTGCCATCTGCATTCATTTCAATGGATCCACAAAAAAAAGGAAGTTACTCCGTGTGCATTCCGTTTCCGTATGTCCATTCCACAATGGAATAGAACATGTCCTATTATTGTTCGCATTATGGACAAGGATAGGACTGTTCTATTAGGGGGCGAGTTGTTCCGTTCTGCAAAATACGGAATGCACACGGATGTCATTCTTATTTTTTGTGGATCCGTCGTGTGCATGAGCCTTAGATGAATAAAATGCTTATATAATATTGAATGAAAAAAATATAAAACTAATAAGAAATAATCTTTTTAAAATATTATACTAATAAAATCTATTCTCCAAAAATTATTTATTGAGACACACTGGGGTTAGGATCTCCAGTTCCAAAATCCGGAACATCTTCCTCCTTTTGAGGGTTTCCAAATGGTACTGTGAATACTATTTGTCGAATTGTCGGGTTGGGGGGTGTTGCTGCTCCTAGAGGCTCCATTCTCTTACTCCACGTCATTCCAGTCTTGATTGACAGGCCAACGTTCGTCTTCTGCTGCCGGCCTTGTGTGCTGGATAACTCTCGTCGTGCAAAGCTATGGCTGTAAGTAGATAAAATAAATCACAGAAAATAATGCACTAACACAATAGATCCAAACATTATATATGGGCTAAGCCCTCATGATATGATATGATAAAATCTGAGACTCTCAGCCAATATATTTTGATCATAACACATCTGAGCCTGCCTACCTATGCCAAGGTGGTCTCAGCCAGGCACGTCCTACACTAAACCTATCTATGCCATTGGGCATATACATTCAGGAGAGCAGACCCTGCACATATTGTGTGCTGCTCCTAGTTATTGCAGTTTGCACTCATTTGTGAGACAGACATCAGCTCTTACAACCCTGGTCTGGGATAGAGTGAGTGGCTCCACTGGGAGCCGTCAGATACCCATATTTATCTCATCTGACATATTTTACCACATAACAGTGTACTATTGAGTAGCAGACGTTATTTTTTCTGCCTCAGTTTACATCATGAAGTGAATGATTTTTTTTTTCCACGATATATAACTGTGGTAGTCAGTGTGTGCCATGATTTAAAGTGTAACTCCTGTTTCATTTTTTTTTTTTATCCCCTAATGGTATAGCACAAAGTGCTTTTGTGCTTTAATATGGATTATTCTCAGTTTTACCTGTTAATAATCCCCACAGATGCATGCTACTTTCCTATTGAGCTGCTCTCTTCTCAGAGTGTTGCCATGTGCAGGTCGTCTTCTCTATCTCATAACAAGAGACAGATGAGCTCTGGGGGGAGGAGCTCAGCCCTGGGAGCCTTAATATTGATTATTCTCAGTTTTACCTGTTAATAATCCCCACAGATGCATGCTACTTTCCTATTGAGCTGCTCTCTTCTCAGAGTGTTGCCATGTGCAGGTCGTCTTCTCTATCTCATAACAAGAGACAGATGAGCTCTGGGGGGAGGAGCTCAGCCCTGAGAGCCTTAATATTGATTATTCTCAGTTTTACCTGTTAATAATCCCCACAGATGCATGCTACTTTCCTATTGAGCTCAGCCCTGAGAGCCTGGAGCTGGGCTGAGGCAGAAAGTGGAAGGGGAGGCTGATATCTCCTTAATGGTACCAGCTAGAAACATGCAACTTGGCTTGCTTGAAAGAGGACAGTCCGGGCTTTCATCCAAGACCAAAATGAGAGCTCCAAGTCCAAGCAACAGAGGAGAAATCAGTTAGAAATCGAGTCAGGAATAATTGTGAGTAAAATCTGCTTATACCTTCATTTTCAGCTTCATTCATAGCATCCCGATTTCTATGAGTGATATCTCCCCTTGTAGTTAACAGATTTTTGTCATTTTGGAATTGTCTTAAAGCCTGAAATGTCACAATACAAAAATACAAAGTCCATATTTCTAGCTGGTACCAAACCAGAGATATGAGCAGCTAAAGAATCCCCCCCCCCCCGTCAGTGTGGAAGATAATAAGGGACAAGTGACTATTAAGAAGTTAATACAAATGCTTACTGATTTCATGTAATGCAGGGCTTGTCTCTGGTTAGCTGTATGTGAGAGGATACACACTGCTCTGGGATAGTGGGGGAGTTATCTGCATTCTGTTTGGTCCTGCTAGTTCATGTGAGGAGAACAAGGGCTTATGGGAAGTGAGGGAAATACAGGATGGCCTCAAGGACAGGGCAAACATCACCACAGGAAGTGCAGCAGTGGCCATTTTAGGAAGATGCTGAAATAGAGGCACAGAGAAATAGGGTTGCTAAGGGCTGAATACAGACATCAGAAAGGTAAAATTAACTGGAAAATACAGCTTCATGAATATCTGCCCTTCAGCATCACATATGTTAGGAATTTCATTTTTGGTAGTGAAACAGCAATTACACTTTAAGACAACACTGTATTCGATGTATCTATGTGGTATCGTGTTGTTTTGTCCTATTCCTCATCTAACTCTGCACTAGTGCCTATATTTATAGGTAGTCTTTGATATGGATTGCCCTCTGATGAATCCAGTACAAGAGGAAACGTGTCAGGGCATTCTCAGGAATTAGTGAGGGGTAACTGTTATTAGTCCTATGTATTATTGATGCTTTAACGGGCGTCTCAGGGACAATTGAGGATAGTTAGGAGCACAGAGTGCATCCACCATTAGGTTGTGACTAGGGGTTTAGGATGAGGGGTAGATATATACAAACCCTCTCCCCCCCCCGCCAAGCTGATGTAACATTAATAATGGTTAATTTTTATGGCACTTTCAGTGAAACTGGTTTTATGCAGCATCCCACTTTGGCCAGCCTTGCAAAAAAACAAAAACAAAAGAAAAGTGACACACTGGGTGTTAGGCCTTATTCAGACGGCCGTATGTTTTGTTCCGCACCATGTGCTGTCCATATAAGTTTTTCCATACATAGAGCATGTCCTATTCTTGTTCGCAATTGCAGACAAGAATAGGTATTTTCTATAACAGTGACGGCCATGTGCGGTCTGCAAATTGTGGAACATACATGGGCCGTTATCCGTGTTTTGGGGGTCCGCAATTTGCAAACCGCAAAACGCATATGGCCGTCTGAATAAGCCCCTGATGCAGTTTTGCAAGCCAAAATCAGGAGTGCATGATAAAAGGAGAGAAAGTATAAAGGATTACCCCTAATCGTATGGAATATGCTGATGCTATATGAATAAATATTAATATTATTATTAAAGGGGTTTTCCAAGATTTCTTTTTTTTTACTGATAACCTATCCAGAGGATAGGTCATCAGTATCTGATCAGTGGGGGTCCGACATGCGGGACCCCTGCCAATCAGCGCGGGACCCCTGCCAATCAGCTGCAGCCTTCTCACAGCTTTTCCTAGGCCGACTGATGACATGTTTGTGTGTCACGTGGTCTAGGAGCAGCTCAGTCCCATAGAAGTGAATGGGGATAAGCTGCGATACCAAGCACAGTCACTATACAATGGACGGCGCAGTGCTTGGGAGGGTACAAGAGGGCCATGGTGCTCACAGGATCATCAGTGCCTTCTCAAAACAGTTGATCATCGGAGGCCTTGGATATTGGACCCCCACCAATCAGCTGTTTTGAGAAGGCACAGGCGCTCCTACCTGCAGCTTACCAAGCCAAAATCTTGGAAAACCCTTTTAAATAATTGATGTACTCTTCTTTTTTTATTTTTTTTTTAAAGGCTCATGCACATGGCCGTAAGTGTTTTGCAGTCCACAATCGTGGTTCCACAAAATACAGATCCCAGCCAAGTGCATGCCACCATTTATTTAACTTTTGCGGAATTGTCCTATGCTTGGCCGCAAAGTAGAGAATAGGACATGTTCTATTTTTTTTTGTAGGGGCGTATAACGGACATGCGGATAGTACACGGTGTGGTGTCTGCATTTTTCAGAAATGAAAGAGCCCTAACTTCTCAACATTTTTACAGGCATAAACCATGCCCCTTGTTAGAGACACCACGTCCACATTCCATACCCTTAAAATGCTCTAAACATAATGCACTTCAAACATACCCCACATGTGGCTATCTAGTAGTTAAAAATAAAATATGGCGGCAGCATGTGGGGAAAAAAAACACAATTCCCCACCACTCTAGTGCTTTGCTTTTACTGCTACAGTGATGATGCATGTGACGTGCTTGACTTTCTGGAATCAAAACAAAGACTGACGGGGATGTAACGGGCAAGTTCAGTGTTGGTAATGTGCATGGGTATGGCATGTGACCACTGCAGCCCATCACTGTTCTCAGCATTAGACCACTGATTGGCTGCAGCAGCAACACATGAAAAGGGGTATACATACAGTACAGACCAAAAGTTTGGACACACCTTCTCATTCAAAGAGTTTTCTGTACTTTCATGACTATGAAAATTGTAGATTCACACTGAAGGCATCAAAACTATGAATTAACACATGTGGAATTATATACTTAACAAAAAAAGTGTGAAACAACTGAAAATATGTCTTATATTCTAGGTTCTTCAAAGTAGCCACCTTTTGCTTTGATTACTGCTTTGCACACTCTTGGCATTCTCTTGATGAGCTTCAAGAGGTAGTCACCTGAAATGGTTTTCACTTCACAGGTGTGCCCTGTCAGGTTTAATAAGTGGGATTTCTTGCCTTATAAATTGGGTTGGAACCATGAGTTGTGTTGGGCAGAAGTCAGGTGGATACACAGCTGAGCGGCAGCGCGATTTGAACCCTCCCCTGCCCCAATGTTCAGGATGGCCGAGCGGTTTGCAAGCACAGTGTCAGCACCAATGGCACCGATGTCAGCCGTTTAACCCCTTTCATGCGGTGGTCCATAGGGACCGCTGTATGGAAGGGGTTAACAGGGAGGGAGCTCCCTCCCTCTCCCATCGGGTCGCTGCTGTGCCGTGTCAGCAACCCGATGCTTGATGGGATCACAGAGGGAGGGAGCTCCCTCCTTCCTCCATCAGGACGCTGCTCTGCTGTGGCAGCGTCCTGATGGTTACCATGGCAACCGGGCGCTTTCACAGGCGTCCGGCTTGCCATGGTATAGCTAAGCCTGATCAAGCTCCTGCTCCTGTATTATACAGCCCTCAGACCCACTAGATCTGCAAGAACCAAGTGGGTCTGGGTCAAAAAGTGTAAAAAAAAAAAAAAAAGTAAAAAAAATACAAAAAAAGTGAAAAAAAAATCTACATCCACGCATTAATAAAAAAATAAAAAACACTAGACATGTTTGGTATCGCCGCATCCGTAACGACCCGATCTATAAGGCGATCACATTACTTTCCCCGCACGGTGAACACCATTGAAAAAAAAAAGAGAAAAACTATGATGGAATAAAAGTTTTTCCCACATCACTTCCCCAAAAAAAGGTATTAAAAGTGATCGAAAAAGTCGTATGTACCCAAATTAGCACCAATCAAACCGTCACCTCATCCCGCAAAAAATGAGCCCCTACATGAGATAATCACCAAAAAAATGAAAAAAATATGGCTTTCAGAAAATGGAGACACAAAAACATTTTTTTTCTAAAATGCTTTTATTGCGTAAAACAAAACAAAAAAATAGACATATTAGGTATCGCTGTGTCCATAACGACCTGCTCTATAAAAATATCACACTCTTCCCCTAAAAGGTAAATGCCCTAAAAAAAGTAATAAAAACTGCGCCAGAAAAGCCATTTTTTGGTCACCATACATCACAAAAAGTGCAATACAAAGCGATCAAAAAGGTATATTTACCCGAAAATAGTACCAATCAAACCATCATCGCATCCACCAAAAAATGAGCCCCTACCTGAGACAATCGCCAAAAATATAAAAAAAACTACAGCTCTCAGACTATGGAGATACTAAAACATGATTTTTTTTGTTTCAAAAATGATATTATTGTGTAAAACTTAAATAAATAAAAATAAGTATACATGTTGGGTATCGCCGCGTCCGTAGCAACCTGCTTTACAAAAATCTCACATGACCTAACCCCTCAGGTGAAAGCAGTAAAAATGAATAAATAAAAACTGTGCCAAAATTACCAATTTTTGGGTCACCTTGCCCCAAAAAGTGTAATAATGAATGATCAAAAAATCATATGTACCCAAAAATGGCACCAATAAAAATGTCAACTCTTTCTGCAAAAAATGAGCCCCTACACACGATGAATGGCAGAAAAATAAAAAAGATATGGCATTCAGAAAATAGAGACACAAAAACATAATTTTTTTTCAAAAATGCTTTATTATGTAAAACCGAAACAAAGAAAGTAGACATATTTGATATCATTGCGTCCGTAACAACTTGCTCTATAAAAATAGCACATGATCTAAACTGTCAGATGAACGCTGTACAAAAAAAATAAAAAACTGTGCCAGAACAGCCATTTTTGGTTACCTTGCCTAACAAAAAGCGTAATATAAAGCGATCAAAAATCATATGTACCCCAAAATAGTATCAATAACAGTGTCACCTTATCCCTTAGTTTCCAATACAGGCACTTTTTGATTGTTTCTACTTTAGGGGTGCCTCAGGGGGGCTTCAAATGGGACATGGTGTCTAAAAACCAGTCCAGCAAAATTTGCCCTCCAAAAACAATCTGGCGCACCTTTTCTTCTGCGCCCTGCTGTGTGCCCATACAGTAGTTTACCACCACATGTGGGGTGTTTCTGAAAATCGCAGAATCAGGGTAATAGTTTTCGAGTTTTGTTTGGCTATTAACCCTTGATGTGTTACAGGAAAAATGGATTAAAATGGAAAATCTACCAAAAAAAGTGAAATTTAGAAATGTAATCTCCATTTTCCTTTAAATCTTGTGGAATACATAAAGGATTAACAAAGTTTGTAAAATCAGTTTTGAAAACCTTGAGGGGTGTAGTTTCTAAAATGGGGTCATTTATGGTGGTTTCTATTATGTAAGCGCCACAAAGTGACTTCAGAACTGAACTGATCCTTAAAAAAATGGTTTTGGAAAATTTCTTAAAAATTTTAAGAATTGCTTCTAAAATTCTAAGCCTTCTAACGTCCCCAAAAAATAAAATTACATCTACAAAATGATGGCAACATAAAGTAGACATATGGAAAATGTAAAGTAATAACTATTTTGTGAGGAATCACAATCTGCCTTAAAAGCATAGAAATTCAAATTTCAAAACGTACAAATTTTTCCAAATTTTCTGTAAATTTAGGATTTTTTAATCCTCAGGATAGGTCATCAATATCAGATCGGCGGGGGTCCGACACCCGGCACCCACGCCGATCAGCTGTTTGAAGAGGAGGCGCGCGCCGTACCAGCGCTGCCTTCTCTTCACTGTTTACATGCTGGCCGACATGGGGGTAGTGGTGAGTAGGTGTAATTACACCTAACTGCCCCATTCATTTCTATGAGAAGGCTCGTTCCCATACAAGTCTATGGAAGCGATTCTTCCCATAGAAATGAATGGGGCGGTGAGGTGTAATTACACCTACTCACCACTACCCCCGTGTCGGCCAGCATTTAAACAGTCAAGAGGAGGCAGCGCTGATACGGCGTGCACCTCCTCTTCAAACAGCTGATCGGCCGGTGTGCCGGTTGTCGGACCCCCGCCGATCTGATATTGATGACCTATCCTGAGGATAGGTCATCAATATATATAACTTGGAGAACCCTTTAAGGTGAAAAATGACTATGGCATGAAGAGGTTAATATTATATATATACTAGCATATATATATATACTATACTTTCATTTAATGTTTCTGTGTGTCGTTGCAGAGAGAAAGTCAATGCAGCTGAAAGAAGTTGATTTTTACCTTCATTTTTTAAGTCCCCATTGGCTGCGGAGTGGGAGGGGGCATGACATGACTGTGTCGGGGGCGTGGTTTATTGGGACCTTGGGGGGGTGCTTTTAGGTCCTTCTTTTCAGGGTGGCCTGAATTATAGGTCAATGCATTGGTAATTTGAGGAAACACAGTGGGTAGCAGTGGCAGAAAACATTGCTTCACACAGGTATATTTAATCTATTTCATTTAATGTTAGTGGGTGTGTCATTGAAGAGAGAAAGTCTGCTTCCCACCCATTCCTGTAGCTGACACAAGTTGATTTTTTTTTAATTTTTAATATATAATTTTTATTGAAAGTTTTCCAATAAGATATAGTAATATTGACAATGATAGTAACAAACATGTAATATTATGTACCAGGTATACATGCTATAGCCAACATGGCTTAGATAACATTCCCCATACATGTAACTTCACCCCCGTTTCCAAAAGTTTCCAAAATTTCATAGTTTCAGGGCATGTCCAAACCCCATGATAAAGGTCTGATCCCCTAAGGACAAGTTGATTTTTACCTTCATTTTTTTCAATCCCCTTTGGCTGCGGAGTGGGAGAGGGCGTAGCCTGACCGGGGCGTGGTTTAGCGGGACCTTGGGGGGGGGTTGCTTTTCCTTTTTTACTACTGAACGGTAGTAGTCTAATATTAGTCTATTTCATTTAATGTTTCTGTGTGTTGTTGCAGAGAGAAACTCACCCTCCCACCCCTGCAGCTGACAGAAGATTTTTATCTTCAGTTTTTCAATCCCCATTGGCTGCGGAGGTGGAAGGGGGTGTGGCCTGACAGAGTTGGGGTGTGGCTTAGTGAAACCTGGAGCAGGTGTTGTAAGTCCTTCTTTTGAGAGTGGTGTGAATCACAGGTCGGTGCCATGGTAATTTATGAGATAAAACAAATTTGGTTGGCACTCCACTTCTAAGTTCGGTGCTTTGTGACGGGTCACAACCCCAGAAATTTATGTACAAATCACGACACTCGATAATAGTTAGTAGAAGACAGGACAATTAGTTTATTAGTGTAATCCACATCTAAAGATGGCCAACGTTTCGGTCCATCCCGGACCTTGATCACAGCCTATAACATACATACAAAATTACAATAAATATACATAAAATGACAGCTTTACACAACATATATGACAAAAATGCAAGACATCCTTATACATACATAAAATGGACAACATCAAATAAATATAGCTCAACTATGTCTGCACAAGTCAACCCATAATATAATGACCGTAGGTAAAGCTATGTCAAACCCATTAATCCAATTTATACAGGTATGTAGTCACTATATATAAAAAATGTAAGGCAAAGCCAATCGTCATATCAAAAGTGTGCATGGAGATTGAGTTCATAATACATTATAGAGTACCTAACAAATCACTAGTGTATATCAACCACTACAGTCATGGCCAAAAGTTTTGAGAATGACACAAATATTATATTTTCACATGATCTGCTACCCTCTGGTTTTTATGTGTGTTTGTCAGATGTTTTTATCACATACAGAAATATAATTGCAATCATATTATGAGTAACAAAAGCTTATATTAACAGTTAGAATGAGTTAATGCAGCAAGTCAATATTTGCAGTGTTGACCCTTCTTCTTCAGGACCTCTGCAATTCTCCCTGGCATGCTCTCAATCAACTTCTGGACCAAATCCTGACTGATAGCAGTCCATTCTTGCACAATCAATGCTTGCATTTTGTCAGAATTTGTAGGTTTTTGTTTGTCCACCCATCTCTTGATGATTGACCACAAGTTCTCAATGGGATTAAGATCTGGGGAGTTTCCAGGCCATGGACCCAAAATCTCTATGTTTTGTTCCCTGAGCCATTTAGTTATCACCTTTGCTTTATTGCAAGGTGCTCCATCATGCTGGAAAAGGCATTGTTGATCGCCAAACTGCTCTTGGACGGTTGGGAGAAGTTGCTCTCGGAGGACATTCTGGTACCATTCTTTATTCATGGCTGTGTTTTTAGGCAAGACTGTGAGAGAGCCGATTCCCTTGGCTGAGAAGCAACCCCACACATGAATGGTTTCAGGATGCTTTACAGTTGGCATGAGACAAGACTGGTGGTAGCGCTCACCTCGTCTTCTCCGAATAAGCTGTTTTCCAGATGTCCCTAACAATCGAAAAGGGGATTCATCAGAGAAAATGACTTTACCCCAGTCCTCAGCAGTCCACTCCCTGTACCTTTTTCAGAATATCAGTCTGTCCCTGATGTTTTTTCTGGAGAGAAGTGGCTTCTTTGCTGCCCTCCTTGAGACCAGGCCTTGCTCCAAGAGTCTCCGCCTCACAGTGCGTGCAGATGCACTCACACCTGCGTGCTGCCATTCCTGAGCAAGCTCTGCACTGCTGATAGCCCGATCCCACAGCTGAAACACTTTTAAGAGACGGTCCTGGAGCTTGCTGGTCTTTCTTGGGCGCCCTAGAGCCTTTTTGGCAACAATGGAACCTCTCTCCTTGAAGTTCTTGATGATGCGATAGATTGTTGACTGAGGTGCAATCTTTCTAGCTGCGATACTCTTCCCTGTTAGGCCATTTTTGTGCAGTGCAATGATGACTGCACGTGTTTCTTTAGAGATAACCATGGTTAACAGAAGAGAAACAATGATGCCAAGCACCAGCCTCCTTTTAAAGTGTCCAGTGGTGTCATTCTTACTTAATCATGACAGATTGATCTCCAGCCCTGTCCTCATCAACACCCACACCTGTGTTAATGGAGCAATCACTGAAACGATGTTAGCTGGTCCTTTTAAGGCAGGGCTGCAATGATGTTGAAATGTGTTTTGGGGGATAAAGTTCATTTTCTAGGCAAATATTGACTTTGCAAGTAATTGCTGTTAAGCTGATCACTCTTTATAACATTCTGGAGTATATGCAAATTGCCATTATAAAAACTGAAGCAGTAGACTTTGTAAAAATTAATATTTGTATCATTCTCAAAACTTTTGGCCATTTCTGTAGAGTAGTATATAGGAAGATATTATATCCAAGTGCAGTGCAGAAAACACATAGTGCATAAACACAATATATGTAAACCGATGGTATTAGATGCAACACTCATTCTGATATGGCTATAAAACTCAGAGCATCAGCATGGGAGACAGGCATAGCTTGTAGATATATATAAGATAATATAATGAAGGAGAGTCGTTCCAAATCAAATACATACCGTTGGTGGATAGTGGGAGCGGTCACGTGATCGGAACTCCCGGCTCATGCGCTGTGGAGAAACCAGCGCATTAAGGGCAAAATCAGCTGGGCAAAATCAGTTGGGAAGGGTTATTAATAAGAAACTGAACACAAGAACAAGGGGGCACAATCTGAGGTTAGTTGGGGGAAAAATCAAAAACAACATTAGAAAATATTATTTCACTGAAAGAGTAGTAGAAGCTTGGAACAAACTTCCAGCAGAGGTGGTTGATACATCCACAGTATCTGAATTTAAACATGCCTGGGATAAACATGTATCTATCCTAAAATAACAATAAAAGGATAATAAAAGGGCAGACTAGATGGACCAGGTGGTCTTTTTCTGCCGTCAATCTTCTATGTTTCTAAAATTATGCCCTGAACTCCGCGAAATACACTCTAATCCATGGGACAATGTAAGAATCAATATATGTTACAAGTTAACCCATTATAGAGGACATAGTAGCCACTATTATAGTATTAGATCAGTAAAATAATAGCCATTATTATAGCATTGGATTAATAGAATAATATTAATATTAGGGCTACATTGAGCACTATATATAATGTTACATATAAGGTAATAGATATAGTAACAACTATTGAAGCCCATTTGTTACATGAATTAGTGTAAATACACAATATATTGTTAGTATACACCACGCCAAGTTATTAGTATATTAGGACATAAAAACTCGGAAATTTTACCTGTACTGAATGAAAATAGATGTATCTATAAAAAATTGGAAATAAATTCAGAAAATATTCAATACAATGAAAATAAATTAAATGCCTATATCAAAATCACGATTAAGACCTAATGGATGTAGTGTTTTTAATTCATGGATCCAAAACGCCTCTCGTCTACGCAAAATAGCTTTACGATCGCCACCTCGTCTTGGGGGTGGAATATGTTCCACAACCTGGAATCTAAGTTGACTAATACTATGTTGCGCTCTTAAGAAATTATGTGTATCGGAAGATCACCCTTTTTACACCTGATGTCTGACTTATGTTTACTAATGCGGTCCCGCACACACTGGGAAGTCTCCCCAATGTATGCGAGACCGCACGGACATTTAATCAAATAAACCACAAATGAAGATGCACAGGTAAAAAAACCTCTGCTATCATATGTTTTACCAGACATAGGATGGGTAAATGTCTGACCCCTAGTGACATGTGTGCACTGAGCACAATTAAGACAGGGGTAAGTCCCCCGTTTAGATGTAATGAGGGTGGTTTGTCGTACCATAGGTTTTAAAGGGCCAATATCTGTTTTTATCAAATTATCACGAAGATTTCTGGAACGCTTGTGACAAATACGTACTGGTTCCAAAAATTCAGGTACAGTAGGGTAAGATTTTTGTAAGAGTGTCCAATGTTTATGTAGAACCTGTTGTATCTTTGGAATCATAGAATGGTATGTCACTACAAATGAAACATGTGAAGTAGATTGGTTATGTCTACGATCAGATAAACCGTGTAGCTCTTATTCTCTATCTAGAAGATGCCTAGGGTATCCACGCTTCTGAAATTTTTGAGCCATTTCTTGTAGTCGAGTTTGTCTAGTCACAGGATCCCCATCAATCCGTTTAACTCTCATAAATTGAGACCTTCGTAGAGAATTCTTGGTATTGCGTGGATGAGAGCTAGAATAAAGTAATAATGCATTTCGATCAGTGGATTTAACATAGAGATCAGTACTCAAACGACCATCCACATCTTTCAACACCAAGGTATCGAGGAAGTTCACCGCGTGGGGGTCAACATGGGCCATGAACTGCAAATCACCATCAACTGTATTTAAGTATTGGAAGAACAACTGGAAAGAATCAGCATTACCAGTCCAGATGCAGAAGACATCGTCAATATAACGGCGCCAAACAAGCGCAAATTTTTTGAATAAAAAATGTGAATAGACGAAGTCTTCCTCAAATTTAGCCATAAAAAGATTCGCATATGGCGGCGCCACGTTGGCCCCCATCACAGTGCCCCTCCTCTGTATGTAATAGTCATCACCAAACATAAAAAAATTATTATACAAAACCAATTCTAGACGTTGTAGACAAAAGGACTGTTCATCAATGGTAAGAGAAGTCTGTGACAAGAAAAACTCGACGGCCTTAATCCCATGAACATGAGAGATGGAAGTATACAAACTATTAACGTCTAATGTAATCAAAAAAGCCTGAGTTGGAATACAACCCAGTGATTGAAGCAACTTCAAAAAACTGGATGTATCTAAAAGAAAAGACGAAGTAGTTTTCACTATAGGAGTCAATATTTTTTCCAAAAATACAGAAAGAGTTGCCAAAATAGAATCTGTAGAGGCCACAATAGGGCAGCCAGGTGGTTTATTTAAATCCTTGTGTATCTTCGGAAGAATATATAGTATAGGGGTAATAGGGTGTTCTTTATGCAAAAAAGTATAAGTAGCTTCATCAATAATACCACGTGCAAGCGAATCATCCAACACTGAGTCAATTAGTTGTTGTATTTTAAAGGGGTTGTCCCACGAAAAATATTCTACAATTTTCAAACCAGCACCTGGATGTGAATACTTTTGTAATTGCATGTCATTAAAAATTTTGTATAGCTACTGAGTTATTCAATAACATGTATCTGTATAGGACCACTTAATTTCTTATTTCTTTGACCTATTCACTGAGAAGGCCACACATGCTCAGTTTCAACTTTTAACTGCGTCCTGAGCTGTGATAGGGAGAGCTGAGACACGCCCCTTAGCTGTGATAGGGAGAGCATGGACATGCCACCTGAGCTAGAGCAGAAAAGACACTCCCCTTGAGCTGTCAGCCTGATATAAATCTAACAGAGCAATGAATGTGGAGATCTCTGGATCCATGTGAGTTACAGGGCTGGTTCTAGTTTTGTTAGAAAGAGATTGTCATGTACTATATGGTGTCTGATTTTCATTTTTTACATTATTGGTGGGATAACCCCTTTAAATGTAGGATTCATAGATACCTTTTGATAAGTGGAAATATCAGATAATTGTCTGGATACTTCCTGTAGATAATAGGATGTATCCATTATTACAATGGCCCTTCCCTTGTTCGCTTGTTTGATCGTAATGGACTTATCTTGTTGTAAATTGTTCAACGCTTGAATTTCAACGTTACTCAAATTGGCGGACAAGGGAAAGGCACCTTTGTTATATTGATCAATGACCGAATGTATCTCTCTATCAATAATCTCAATGAAGGCTTCGATTCCATGATATGTTTTAGGAGGCATAAATCGACTATTGTTCCTCAAACCCAATTGCGCTATTGATAGAGAGGAAACATTTTTAACAGGCATAGCAGTAGAAGGCACTATAGATTGAGCAAAGTGTGCTTTCAACCGTAACGAACGATAAAATCTATGCAATTCTTGATCAAACACAAAACTCTGAAATGTATTTGAGGGACAGAAGGAGAGACCCTTAGTAAGTAATGAGTGTTCAGATGGAGACAATGATCTAGATGAAATATTAATTACCAGGTCCGAGTTTGTGACCGAGTCTGAACGTTGGGAGTGTCGGGTATTGGAGGAGCCTCTTCCCCAGCGGGTCCTGGTAGTCTTCGTCTGGATTTCTGTCCTCTCCTTTGAAAAAAACGAGTTGGACGTCGCTGAGTTGATCGTTCGCTGCCTGAAGAAGAAGAGGCATAGTCCAAATATGATACATAAGGTGTAGAAGAGCCGGGTTCCTGCCACTGCCATCGATAAATCCTTTTCAATTGGTAATCCTCCGTATCTCTCAAATATTTAGATCTTTTTGTCTGCTGTATATATTTTTTATATTCTTCTAGAGTTTTGTCTGTTTTGCTCTTAAGATCACTCCATTCCTGTGGTGAAGTTGTGTAAATTAATTGAGACTCAATAGTAGTTAATTTCTCACTAGACTCAGTAATTGCCTGTTGAAGAAATTCAATACTCAAAACAATAATGTCCATTGAGCACTAATTAATGATTGTTTCAAACTTATCACGGTATGGCTTGTTGTTTGGAAAAAAGTTGGGGCGTAAATGGACCCACAAACCTCTGGGAATCATACCATTCTTGTAATATTCTGCTAAGGTTGTACAATGTAATTCTGAGGCAATAATTTTTTTCATTTCTCTCTCCCAGTCTCTGGAACGAAACTCACTATGTGCAATATGAAGAAAATCATTGGGTAAAGTGACTTGTGCAACTATGTTGTCAGCTGTAGTAGAATCGTAGGCAAACATTGTTGTCGACATTGATGGGTGCTCAAACTCAATGAAATATAATATAAAACAAATTTGGTTGGCACTCCACTTCCAAGTTCGGTGCTCTGTGACGGGTCACAACCCCAGAAATTTATGTACAAATCACGACACTCGTTTTTCAATCCCCATTGGCTGCGGAGGTGGAAGGGGGTGTGGCCTGACAGAGTCGGGGTGTGGCTTAGTGAAACCTGGAGCAGGTGTTGTAAGTCCTTCTTTTGAGAGTGGTGTGAATCACATGTCGGTGCCATGGTAATTTATGAGATAAAACAAATTTGGTTGGCACTCCACTTCTAAGTTCGGTGCTTTGTGACGGGTCACAACCCCAGAAATTTATGTACAAATCACGACACTCGATAATAGTTAGTAGAAGACAGGACAATTAGTTTATTAGTGTAATCCACATCTAAAGATGGCCAACATTTCGGTCCATCCTGGACCTTGATCACGGCCTATAACATACATACAAAATTACAATAAATATACATAAAATGACAGATTTACACAACATATATGACAAAAATGCAAGACATCCTATGGTCTGATGGTAATTTATGAGGACACGCAATGGGTAGCAGTGGAAGATTTACTACTGAACGGTCATAGTCTAAAATTAGTCTAAAACATTATAGTTATATTTAGTTAAGTTATATTTATGGTAACCGGAATACCCCTTTAACAGTATCATCCACAGCGCTCTGCCCCTTTAAGGCATTGAATAGAAATGACTGGATTGTTACCTGAGATCCTCAGCTGGCTGCTAATTACCTGGCTGTGTTGTTATGGAAACCTGCCCTCCCTGTGTGTGTCTGTGCAGAGAATGGCAGTTGGGGTTTAAAACCAATGCTGTCAGGCTAATATTGGCTAATGCAGGTCATATTTTGGGAATATCTCGGGAACGTTATGTCCTAGAGAGATGAGACCTGGTCTAAAACCTTCCCGGGCACCTGATGTACCTGTGTGCCGAATTTGGTGAAAATCGGTCCAGTAGTTTGGTCGCGCATAGAGAACAGACAGACAGACAGAAACTCATTTTTATAATATTAAGATATATATATATATATATATATATATACTAGCAGAAAGACCCGGCTTCGCCTGGGTATATTTCATCTATTTATTTAATGTTTCTGTGTGTCATTGCAGAGAGAAAGTCAATGCAGCTGACAGAAATTGATTTTTACCTTCATTTTTTCAATCCCTATTGGCTGCGGAGTGGGAGGGGGTGTGGTTTAATGGGACACGGGGGGGGGGGGTTAAGTCCTTCATTTCAGGGTGGCCTGAATTATAGGTTAATGCCATGGTAATTTGAGGAAACACAATGGGTAGCAGTGGAAGAAAACATTGCTTTGCGCAGGTATATTTAATCTATTTTATTTAATGTTTCTGTGTGTCGTTGCAGAGAGAAAGTCATCCTCCCTCCCATCCCTGCAGCTGACAGATGTTGATTTTTACCTTCAATTGTTCAATCTCCATTGGCTGCGGAGTGGGAGGGGTCATGGCCTGACTGAGTCGGGGGCGTGACGTTGCAAGACCTGGGGCGGGGTTTTAAGTCCTTCTTTTGATGGTGGCCAGAATTACAGGTCGATGCCATGGTAATTTATGAGGACACGCCATGGGAAACAGTGGAAGAAAACATTGCTTTGCACGGGTATATTTAATCTATTTCATTTAATGTTTCTGTATGTTGTTGCAGAAAGAAATCCAACTTCCCTCCCACCCCTGCAGCTGACAGAAGTTGATTTTTACCTTCATTTTTTCAATCCCCGTTGGCTGCGGAGTGGGAGGGGGCGTGGCCTGACAGAGTCGGAGTGTGGTTTCGCGAGATCTGGGGCGGGGGTCAGAGTGGCATGAATTACAGGTCGATGACATGGTAATTTATGGGGACCTGCAATGGGTAGCAGTGGAAAAAAACATCTTTTATTAGTACTGAATGGTCGTAGTCTAAAATTAGTCAATTTCATCTACGATTTTTGTGTGTCGTTGCAGAGAGAAATTCACCCTCCCACCCCTGCAGCTGATTTTTTTCAATCCCGGTTGCCTGCGGAGTGGGAGGGGGCGTGGCCTGGCAGAGTTGGGGGTGTGGATTATCAAGATGCTTCGAACGGTTGTAGTCTGAAATTAGTCTATTTCATCTAAAATTTTGTGCGTCATTGCAGAGAGAAATTCACCCTCCCACCCCTGCAGCAAACAGAAGTTTATTTTTCCCTTCATTCTTTCAATCCCTGTTGGCTGCGGAGTGGGAGGGGGCGTGGCCCTACAGAATTGGGGGTGTGGCTTAGCAAAGCGCTTCGCATAGGTGATTTAATCTATTTCATTTAATGTTTCTGTGTGTCGTTGCAGAATGTCTGCAGAGTGGGAGGGGGCGTGGTCTGACAGAGTTGGGGGCGTGACTTAGCAAGACGATTCGAACAGTTGTAGTCTATAATTAGTCTATTTTATCTAAAATTTTTGTGTGTCGTTGCAGAGAGAAATTCACCCTCCCACCCCTGCAGCAAACAGAAGTTTATTTTTACCTATATTTTTTCAATCCCCGTTGGCTGCGGATTGGGAGGGGGCGTAACCTGACAGAGTCGGGGGCGTGGATTAGCAAGACGCTTCACATGGGTGTATTTAATCTATTTCATTTAATGTTTCTGTGTGTCGTTGCAGAGAGAAAGTCAACCTCCCACCCATCCCTGCAGCTGACAGAAGTTGATTTTTACCTTTATTTTTTCAATCCCTGTTGGCTGCGGAGTGGGAGGGGGCGTAGCCTTACAGAGTCAGGGCGTGGCTTTGCAAAGCGCTTCGCATAGGTGCATTTAATCTATTTCATTTAATGTTTCTGTGTGTTGTTGCAGAATGGCTGCGGAGTGAGAGGGGGCGTGGCCTGACAGAGACGGGGCGTGGCTTAGCAAAAGGCTTCGAGCGGTTGTAGTATATAATTAGTCTATTTCATCTAAAATTTTTGTGTGTCGTTGCAGAGAGAAATTCACCCTCCCACCCCTGTAGCAAACAGAAGTTTATTTTTACCTTCATTTTTTCAATTCCCATTGGCTGCGGAGTGGGAGGGGGCGTGGATTAGCAAGACGCTTCACATGGGTGTATTTAATCTACTTTATTTAATGTTTGTGTGTTGTTGGAGAAAGAAAGTCAACATCCCACCCATCCCTGCAGCTGACAGAAGTTGATTTGTACCTTTATTTTTTCAATCTCTGTTGGCTGCGGACTGAAAAGGGGGTGTGGCCTGACAGAGTTGGGGGTGTGGCTTAGTGAGACCTGGGGCGGGGGTTTTAAGTACTTCTTTTAGGGTGGCCTGAATTAAAGGTCAATACCATGCTTATTTATGAGCCCACGCAATAGGCAGCAGTGGAGGAAAACATCTTTTATTACTACTGAACTGTAGTAATAGAAAAAAAACATAAGTTATATTTATGGTAACCGGAATACCTTTAACAGTGTCAGTAAATAGAAATGGATGAGATCCTCAGCTGCTGATAATTACCTGGTTGTTATGGAAACCTGCCCTCCCTGTGTGTGTCTTTGCAGAGAATGGCAGTTGGAGTTTAAAACCAAAGTTCCCAGTTGTAATGTTGGCTAATGAAGATCATATTTTGGGAATATCTCAGGAACGGTATGTCCTAGAGAGATGAGACCTGGTCTAAAACCTTCCCGGACACCTGATGTACCTGTGTGCCGAATTTGGTGAAAATCGGTCCAGTAGTTTGGTCGCGCATAGAGAACAGACAGACAGACAGACAGAAACTCATTTTTATATTATTGAGATATATATATATATATATATATATATATATATACACAGTGGAGGAAATAAGTATTTGATCCCCCACTGACTTTTAAAGTTTTAATACTAAAAAATAAATGAAACGTCTCATAATTTTATGCCAGCTTTATTTTAACAGTGCCACATAGAATATCAAAAGAAAAACGGAGAAAATTACATGAAATGAGAATTAAAAAATAATTAGCATTTCTTTGAGGGAAATAAGTATTTGATCCCCTACGAAAACATCATTTAATACTTGGTGGCAAAACCCTTGTTGGCAAGCACAGTAGTCAGACGTTTCTTATAGTTTTTTTTTTTTTTATAGGTTTGCACACACTTCAGGAGTAATTTTGGCCCACTCCTCTCTGCAAATCATCTCCATATCCTTAAGGTTTTTAGGCATGCATTTGGAATCAAATACTTATATACTCAAATACTTAATCAAATACTTATTTATATATACAGTGGAGGAAATAAGTATTTGATCCCCCACTGACTTTAAAAGTTTTAATACTAAAAAATAAATGAAACGTCTGATAATTTTATGCCAGCTTTATTTTAACAGTGCCACACAGAATATCAAAAGAAAAACGGAGAAAATTACATGAAATGAGAAATAAAAAATAATTTGCATTTCTTTGAGGGAAATAAGTATTTGATCCCCTAGTAAAACCATGACTAATGTTGGCTCCCACAGACCACTGACACCCCCTAATCACAGTGAAGTTGTTACCTGGATGAGAGACACCTGTCCCAAATTGTCACCTGTTTAAAAGGCCACCTGCCAACAGTCTCAGTGACACTCAACATCTCCACCGTGGGCAAGACTAAAGAGCTGTCTAAAGATGTCAGGGACAAAATTGTTGACCTACACAAGGCTGTAAATGGGCTACAAAGCCATAAGTAAGATGCTGGATGAGAAGGTGACAACTGTTGGTGCAATTATTCGGAAGTGGAAGAAGTACAACATTACTGTCAATCGACCCAGGCCTGGAGCTCCATGCAAGATATCACCTCGTGGAGTCTCATTGATCATGAGAAAGGCTAAAAATCAGCCAAGAACTACACGGGAGGAGCTGAGTAATGATCTCAAGGCAGCTGGGACCACAGTCTCCAAAAAAACCATTGGTAATACACTGAGACGTAATGGTTTAAAATCCTGCAGTGCACGCAAGGTTCCTCTGCTCAAGAAGGCTCACGTCCAGGCCCGCCTCAAGTTTGCAAATGAACATATTAATGACTCCGAGAGAGACTGGGAGAAGGTGCTGTGGTCAGATGAGACCAAAATTGAGCTCTTTGGCCTCAACTCAACTCGATGTGTTTGGAGGAAGAAAAATACAGAATATGACCCTAAGAATACCATCCCCACCGTCAAGCATGGTGGTAGAAGTATTATGTTTTGGGGGTGTTTTACTTCTAAGGGCACAGGCCAACTTCACCGCATTGACGGGAAGATGAACGGGGCCATGTATCGCAAAATCTTGGGTGACAACCTCCTTGCCTCCGCCAGGGAACTGAAAATGCTTAGTGGATGGGACTTTCAGCACGACAACGACCCAAAACATACAGCCAAGGGAAACAAAGGAGTGGCTCCATAAGAAGCATATCAAGGTCATGGAATGGCCTAGCCAGTCTCCTGACCTCAATCCCATCGAAAATCTATGGAGAGAGCTGAAGCTTCGCGTTTCCAAATGCATGCCTAAAAACCTTAAAGGGGTTGTCCGAGTTATGACAAAAAATATATAGCACTGTAAATCTGATGGGCAGCAATATATAACTAAGTTAAGCAAGTTTTAGGCAAAAAAAATCCATATTTCCTAATTTCCCTGGTTCTCTTCTGGTCTTTGTTTACATGCAATAACAACAATCTCAGCCCCTCCCCCTTCTCTGGCAAAGGGAATGAATACAAGTGCTGAGTGACATGTCTGTCTGCTGGAATACTCAGCAGCATGTTTGTTTGTGTAGGACTACAAGTCCCAGCTATACAATGACACTGCTAATACATACAGGAAATTCTCCCTACCTGTTCTTGTACAATACAATTCCTCTACAGCTCTTGTGCCCAGCATTTGTCTCCTCTCACTGCTGCAAGCTACTGTTTGTGTAAAGCCTTGAGCCCTCAGTGGTGTTCTGGCTGAAGGGGTTAATGTTTTATCTGAAGGAAACCAGGGAGAGAGCAGATAGCAGCCGCAGCAAAGAAAGGGGGCGTGGCCAGTGACGTCTCGTGTACAGACTGTTATCTGAACTCTGAGGCTTGTGAACGAAACATCACAGAGCAGAGAGATAAGCTGACAATCACAGGTCATGTGACCCTCAGTCAACTCTGAGAAACCAGCAGCTTTAGAAACACAAAGTATATGGGAAAGTTGTTATACCTGACAAGGTTAGAAACATATAAGAACAAAAAA